>JASANE010003684.1:0-27705 GCA_030248225.1 Trileptium ribeirensis
TAATGACCACGTATTATGACCAATGAGCCCAATTAATATAACCAGTATCCCGGGTTAATACGACCGATAACCCACGTATTATTATTAATAATTGTATTAATATAACCGATTAACCCAATTAATAAGGCCAGTAACCCAAATAGTTTGATTAATACGACCAGATAACCAACACGTAAAACCAAGTTGACCCAGTACTATGACCAATGTCCCGTTATTATTTCCCGGCAATTGGCGACGGCTCGACAATTTGGCGAATGCGAGTCCGAATAGACGAGTGACGACGGCTCAATAATATAGCAAATTTGAGTCCGTAAAAATCAATTGATAGTATCGACGACAATTTACAATGCAGACGTACTATAATAATTTAATAAGTTATTAATTGAGTAAGGGGTTAATGATTTAAGTCCCTGAAATAGTGGTCCCCCTCTGGGGGTCGCTCCTCCGGACCGAACCTCTTGGCTCGTGGTTACATCGTTCCTTTTCCGCACGGGCGGTTACACATGTACACGGGTACATCCACATATTGGTACAACAACAATTTCAATAACAATACGACATGACAAACAATTATCAACACATACCAATACCTAGACTCCGATTAGCATCATCCTTGGTCATGCACTTGAACTCTCCTAATACTTATATAAATATATATATCCAAATTTGGTCACCTTGTATGTATGCGAGAGGTCCCGTGTTCGACTCACGGCGTGGCCCCCACTTGTAATAATATCGACGTGACGCTGCTGCACTGCGCACTTCCCAGACGCAATGCCCATACGACCCCGGCTATCGTGACTTCAAGGGCGGACCTGATGGGTTTCAATCACGCGAATGTCTTTTCCCACGCGAGCCAGGCCCAAGAAATGACGGAGCTTAGCAAGCCTCAGGAGCGCTTCACAGGATGTGTTCTGATCCTGCCGGACGGGTTGCGCACGTAGTCTACGAGGTACTACCTTTGAGGTCCCCAGGGAGGTCGGCTCCGTCACCTGCTCACAGGCCAAAGAGACCGTACCACTATTCCCTATCCACGTCCAAACCCGGGAAGTATAAAATTCTTTCTGACTTTTGTAAATGGGGAATTTATTTGGTTTCGTTTTAGCCAGTGGCCCCCACTAGGGTCCGACAAATCCCTAGACGTTTAACGTCGGATCCGCGCGTATCTAATTTTCCTAGTTTGGGTGCTCAGCGTGAGTTTAAAATTTCCTTTCCTAATGAGTCGCACCAGTCGTACATGCACAACAACAATTATTGACAAATTAATTGTAATCGGCGAGTCACGCTCAGGTTTGCTTCTTCAATGCGCGTGTCAAACCTGAACGTGAGTCGTCGATCGGGGTGACGGATTTCAAACCCCTTTTGTTCCTATCGCTACTACGGGTCAACAAAACACTTGAACAATTAGAGCTTTCAGCGAGCTTTTATTGATGAGTGGCACAAATACTTATGGGTACACTGACAGATACATACTGTACGGGCAGATACAATAAGCGTTATGTCAATTTTGTAGAGCACGCTAGTGCACAATAAGCAGGGCTGCAATCGGGTAGGGTTGCGGAGTCATCGCCTTTTTCACTGAACTCACACAGCTGAGTCAAAACACGGCATATACTGTGAGGCCTTATCTTATGACAGCTGCGCTTACCGTACTCATGAACAATCAGTAGTGGGTCAAATTAAAATCAGCACCAAGAGATGCTGTGATTAGTTATCGACATAATAAAGGCGCCATCGAAATAACTACTTGCTTAGGACTAGGCTTGATAACACGAGGGGAACTCCGACACAACAATAGGTTCGGGTAAGCGAAAGGCGGAACGAGGCGGGGATACGGGGATGAGCGTGCTACGGGACGTTTGTGGGACTTCATCTTGCTCATGCAAATCACAAACTATGGTACATAATGATCAGGTATTTAGATTCGCAATTAGTAGCGATGCGGTTAACCTATGACAACATAACACAACAATTGAGACAATAATACTTATTAAGTCAGGATAATACGATACAACGTTCCTCGGTACGACTCCTACATTCTTTCCTATGGGTGCGGCATTAGATTAGTATCCTACTCGCATACACACATACTTGTTTAAAATGTGATGTAAATTTTGTTCTGAAATATCCGGATACGCTACATAATTTCGATCCTTGTTCTCTACTAGATTACTCCACAAGCACGGTGGAATTTAGGCCCTGATTTTCATAATTCTTTGATCCGGGTCATGGCAGGAACAAACGCTTCAAATACAACAACTTGAGTTGTAACAACAGAAAAAAGGAACGATCGGGGCGGACTTGGCTTTCGTACAACTTACGGGGTCCCGGGAGGATGAAGTCGGGACATGAACTTTGAGCTTTTCCTAACGAAATTTTGGGTTCCACTTCACTACGCGGTTATGCCTATGATTTTAACTAAAACGGATACAAGTGGTGGCGAGACCTCCTAGGCCACCGGCCTGACCCTAATAATACTGAAACCTACTTTGATGTTCCTTGGAAAGCGTTCAAAAATGAGCTCAATTTCGTACTAATATTTAATGGTTATTTCGAGCAAACTCTGCTCGACGAATCGGGGCAGTAAACAAAGGCCCCGGTTGATAAGACAACCGTAGCCAATTTTCTAACTTAATCTTACTCAGTTTGGCTGCTTAAATTGTTCGGTTCGCAATTTTAAACAGGTTTCTGAGCACAGTTCGATTTGAGCTGGAGGGGTCTTTTGACTCCTAATAACTTCTCAATTTGGTTCCATTTCTCAGTGCAATTTTGCACAGGGACGGAACTCGACCTTTCGTATCAATTTTCCAGGACCGGGCCAACGGTCCTCACTGAAATGGTCTCTCGGGCCGAGACCCGATAGACCCGAAGTCGCATTTGGCGCCTTCGACAATCTTGAAATCTATAATGTTTGCACTGTTAATATGACCTATCAACACTGGGAAAGATAATACTTTCCCTTGTCTGACTGAAACGCGTGGAAAAGCTAAACCAAAACAGACTTAGGAAACAGTCTGTATTATGAAATTTGAACTGTAATTCGAGCAACTGTGGTGCGGGTCAGATCTAAACTGCTTATAACTTTTGAACGGGCCACGGCTTGGCCGGGCTCAATAGCTCAAACGAAGGGCCTCCTGGGCCTCTATACCTACAAGAAGAATCGTTAAATTTCCTGGAATAAAGATCGAGTTATTGACGTATAAAGTTCGGGCAAGGAGGGGTCCCTATCGGGCCGTCGGGTTTGTACTTCCGACGTGACAAAGTTAGATTTTATGATAACCTCCGAAAGCAAACATGTTTACGAAGAAACTGCGAGAATTTCACTAAAATTCCTGGAAGGAATCCTGAAATATTTAGATTTTAACCATGTATCTCTATTTTTTGGCAGGGTCAGGGCCACTTCTGGGCCATCGGCTTTGTGATTCCGATCCGACATTGTCGAGTTTCAGAGCGGTGTCCAATCGTAGACTTTCCTACGAAGAAACTGCGGAAGTTTCAGCAAAATTCCTGGAGGGGATCTTAAAATATTTTACTTATGGTCTCGATTTTGCATTTTAGCAGGGTTAGCCTCTTCAAAGCCGTCGGGTTTATGATCCCGACGTAATATTTGAACATTTTAATTGCTAATTCGATGATTCGGATCCTCCTGGAGATCCGAGTAAAGTTTTGATTGGGTCCCTACAGCGATTCTTGAGATGTGTCGAACTTAGATACTGAGCGGATTATGCAGCTTATGGGATACCGAGGCGATTTGTCCAACGGTGACATGATACGCAATTAATGGGTACTGTTGGTAACACAATGATCATGCGACCAAAAGTTGACCGAAATCCTATAGTACTTTAATACCTACAATATCGTACTTCCTACCGGCCAAGTGGCAAAATAGCAGACGAACTTGCGTCCAAAAACCAACGAAATGCACAAAACCTTGAATAAAATCTTTGACAAACATCGAGATAAATATGTAGTGCAAGGCCGCGGATGATTCGGAGTTCCAATGGCAATTTTCGACTCAAAAACAGTTTATTTAACCTCGGTCGGCTCAAAGAATAATTTTTCAACATCCTAACTCGACTCAGGGAATCATGTAAAAGTACTCGGCGCGAGTGTCGCGCTTGTTTGTGTCCTAACTCAATGACCGAGGGAGATCCAGTACGACTTCGACTTTTCAGATAAATCGGGTGAATCCTTGCACACGGCTACTGGTCGGGGTGGCGAGCTAGGTCGGGCTAGTCTAGCATGTAAACACAAGTATGGACAGGGAGTCCAAGGAGACTTAGCATCACTTCTAATTGTCCAACGCTCTCGCTCTACCCTAATTCGGTTATTCCTACGAACTCATCCTAACTAGTTCCACGGGCACTAACTCCCTACGCTAAACCTCCCTGCCCATACTTACACGGTCGAATTCTTTACGTCGTCGTCCATCGCCCATACATCCACATACGCGACCAGAGCGGAAAGCCAAAAGTAATCGATAAACTTCAGAGCAAAATAAAAACAATAAAGAGCGCCAGAGTCGGTCTGCAAAACGACCGAACTCTGCGCTGTCGAAGTCGGACTGAACGCTGGTGAATTCTTGCGCTTCTGCTTTTATACTAAATTTCAAAAATTTGAAATTTTAAATTTGTTGATCGGTTAAAGTGCTTATTCAGCACGTTTGGCCGATTTTCTAACCCAATCTTGCTTAACTAAGTCAACTTTCTTATCGGCCACATTCCGATCATATTTTCGGAAATTTCGGGCCGAATTTTATATGAAATCTTATATAACTTTTAAGATTTATAGCTTTGTTGATATCAAACTCATATAAAATACTTTTAAATTAAAGCAATGTTTCCAGAAGTTCCTTCTATACTCTATATTAAACTACTAACAAACTAACGGTTTGGTCGGCAAATACAAACTTATTAAACCATCAAAGTCCGTACTATCCTTATATTAAACGGTCGGCTGTTGTATCAAGTCAATATCAATCGTTGCTGATAAGAAGTGAGACCACAAATTTCATATAAGCGCCGTATAAACTTTATGTAAACCCTGACTTTCTTTATTGACTTTATAAGTGCATTAAAGACGCTCGTCCCGATATTGATAGCAAACACGCATAAACGCTAAACATCCACGACCATCTGTTAGACGCGATTTAACGTTAGCTTAATACAGCGCTCCAATCTACTTTGACCTTATTTGCTAGTACTGACAACCACAGCAAAGAAGCGTCGGCATCCTAATAAATATATGCATACATACATATATACATACACCTATTTAATATTAACTTATTTATTTACCTAACTATTAATATTAACTTAATACCAATACATACCTTGCTTAGAAGTACAATCGTCGATAGAGGACACGGCTTGAGTAAACAAAAGAAAGCAGGAGAGGGCAAAAAGGTAAAAAGAGGGTGGGGTGCCTTGGGGAATGGCCGGAGTGCCAAAACAAACCCGGACTCGGACTCAGTATGTCCGACCGAACATTTTGATATGTAACAGGACCATATTCGGTCTTCAGGGGAGAAAATAGACTCTTGGGGAAGGGTCCATGCCGAAATTTTCAAAATGAGAGTGTTTTAAACGGTTCCCCTTGGCTCGAGGTACACTTTTCTGGGGTGTTTAATAGATATTTGTGTTTGTCTCGGTAAGGAGAATAAAATGAGGGGTGACACACCTGTCGGGTCGTTATTTTGAAATCTTCGTACGGGGCATCCAAAAGTGGGCGCAGCGAGACCCGTCCGGGCTTAAATTAAAGCCTCGGGTCTGGGGTTTCTAATGATACCATGCCTATAGCTTTATGACTAAAATCTGTGGAGTTGCTTGACTAAACGTATTCTACCGGCTTTGTATATGTTTATTCATCCCTAAGTCCGTGGATCCGGGTCGGATCTTCACGAAACCGGTCTCATTCGAAAGATTCGAAAGACCGCAAAATTCTCTGCAAGAAATGTTAAGTACTGAATTTCGAAATTCCCAACGGTTCTGGAGTTATGGACCGGAGCCGATACTTTTGGTCCCTAAATTTCATAAATTTTCACAAATTTTAACTTTTGTCTCTTATCTCAACCAGCGAAATTGAACGCTGGTAGATGATATTTCTTAAAGTTGTACCGATTACCAGAGTAGCGAGCACTGGTAAACTTTATATTTTCGATTTGCACTTATAATTTTCAAGAAATTGCCTCAATCGCTGTTCGCTTTCGGGCGAACAGCCACACTTTTCTGCGGTCCTCATCCGTGAGGACGGTCGTGACGGGTGTCCGTCACGGCCAGTTATTTCTATGACAATTCGTGACAAACTTTGCGGTCCTACCACGCGGGGTAGGGCAATTCCTACCTAACTGTTGATTCGGGGCTTTAACGGGGGAGTCGTACCGTCCTAAAATTCCCTGCAAGTAGAGTATGGCAAGGGCTCACCATACTCACTGTCTACAGCTATAAAATATCGATTTACACGCATGAAAAGTCCCTAAAATTTCTCCTAGAATTATCCCAAATACGTAGCACTCAAATAGTCGTGCTTCCAACCTAACAGTTCACAAAAATTACGACAAAATATGACAAACAGAATACATAAATTCCTGGCCAAACACAGGCGCTTTTATGGCCTGACCAGTCAAACATAATAGTACAATTATGGTACAACATGATCATGAAATTGCATAGAATAACAATGACAGGGCGGCGCTTTTATGGCCGCATACTATACAACAAACGGTAGGAATAATCATAACAACAGTACATCTATATGTAACAGGTTAACAATTTCTGTTCCCACTAATTTGCTAGGTTCTGTACCTGAAAATGCCCAGTACGACATCGATTACAACGGTACATGATTATAAGATACGATTCTGATAGTATATATATAATGAACACGTGCCTTTATGGCCATCAACAGTAGTACAAGAATGACATCAAAGGCATGCAATTCAAGCAAATATTAATGGTATGTAATTCAAATATATTTATCGACGAAGCCTTTATGGCCAGCAATACGATAGAAGAATCATGCAGATGCCAATATACATATATACATATATTACCTAGGCGTGCCATCGGGGCACTACAATCAATAGGTATATTGATGGATACAAATAGCTGTGTACACAGTTACGATTCCTTGACGAATATCCATCCCTGAAATAACAATAACGATACCCATTTCGATCAAAACGTCGTCGGCGGTGCAGGCCGAAATACTGAAGATACGAGTCGGCTACATAGCGGGACTCTTTGGATCTGATCATTCCATTTACTTATATATAGATATATACAGTACGATTGAATTTGTTCCGATTCCATACGTATATACTTTGCTTTCAGTTCTGTTACAATTACCTACGTATTTACCTGATAATTTCTGATTCATTGTAATTACGTACTTACATAACCATATTGATCTTGCGAGTTATTTCGATTGCTGATTTACGTATATACGGTAGTTCATGATTTGTGCCAGTTAGGCGACCTATATATGAGATGACAACAGGGTTTTATGGTCGATGGGCGTACATAAAGTAACTCAATTTATATATATTTGCTTGCGATCAATTGATTCTGCTTACATAGATATACGTATTATAGGGCGAGGGTGGGTTCCGTACCCTTTCTGGGTAATTCCCGTCGGGTGTTCCAGGTTGGGGAGAAACTGGTGGCTGAATTCGGAAAAGTCGGCCACTATACACGTGGTCATGATTATTGGGGAACTCGATTAAAAGTTGACCATTACACTATGGACAGGATTTTTTGTAGTCGGAAAAATGTTGTCCATTATACTGTGGACGGGATTTTTGGTACTCGGAAAAATGTTGTCCATTACACTATGGACAGGATTTTTTGTAGTCGGAAAAATGTTGTCCATTATACTGTGGACATAATTATTGGTGGTCGAAAAAATGTTGACCATTACACTGTGGTCAGATTTATTTTTATTCGAAAAAATGTTAACCATTGGGGTGTGGTCAGGATTATTTGTGTTCGAAAAAATGTTGACCATTGGGGTGTGGTCAGGATTTTCGTAAATGTTGACCATTGCTATGTGGTCAAGATTATGGGTTTTCGATAAAAGTTAGCCATTAGGCTGTGGTCAGGATTATCCACCTCGTAACGATCCGTAAGGATCTGTTACACATGTAACAACAGTATGCCTAGTTACTGGACGCGACGGAAGACAGAGCGAAGTTGTTTAGTCATGCCTCGCATGCATATTTAAAGTGACACAGTATTCCGTAGGCATATAGTGAAAGCCTCGCGATCAAAGACAAATGCCATCTAGGTTGACAAATAAAATTCTGAGCCCGACCAAAGCCCAGAAAAGTAATATCAGTACAATACATTAAGTACATTGGACAAGTAACTTTTGCTGCATTTTAAATCCACAGTACCTTTTTCATATATTTTACTATATATAGAGTTCCAAAATCAAGTTCCGGTCCCGTTTCAATTGCTGGGTTCGGTTATTGCCTGATAAAAGTTTATTCACTTCCGGAAATGAATATTTTCTTTCCAATATTGCCAATTCCGCAACGGCTGACTTACTAAAAACTTCCCGTTTTATACTAATTAGAAAAAATCTTTGCGATTATCTTTTGCTAATTGCTGACAATCTGAGACACTGGCATGTCCACAGCTTTCAAAAAAGTGAAGGGTGGGGAAGATTTCGGATGCCAATGTTCATTCTTGAAGGAAATTTCGGATGCCCGTGTTCAGTATTGTTGGAAATTTCAAATGGTGGACATAAATTTTGCTTGAAAATGCTTAATATTTTTATATTTCCGTGTACTTGAACTGTCGTACATTATATTTTAATGCTTTAAAACGACCTTTCAACATTATAAATAGTGGTAATTAATGGTTAAAAATTTTTGAATATAAACATCATAAATTATGAGTTTTGGATGTAGTTGATCATGGGAGTTTCGGCCGAGTGGAAGGTTGCGAGTCGAAGAGAATCTCACGAGCATGGGGGATTTGGAAAGTGGGGTCACCACCACCTCCTCTACCTAAATGTGGACACATCAGCAATATCCACGTAAAAGTAGGTGGCCCTCAAATATATAGATAAAAGTAGGTTGGATGTAGATACTTGTGTGCGCAAAAATGTTCCTGTTGCATGGTCTACTATAGGTAGTAACTCTATCGAGATCGCAGAGAGTAGTGAAGCATAGGTACACCAACATTTTTTGCTTGCACGGCCAATCAGCTCTCGATAGCATAAGTCGACATGCTATATGTATTTATCACACAATACCGTAGTTTATGGCCTGTCCACAGCCCTCCGAAAAGTGGGGGGGGAGTTCGGGGGCCCATTGTTCATTCTTGGGGGAAATTTCAAAGTGGGGGGATAAATTTTGCTTAAAAATACAAAAGATTTCCATATTTTCATGCATTTTTACTACTGTGAACGTACTTTCAAGCTAAAAACAATATTTTAGCATTATAAATAGTGGTAATTAATGTTTAAAACAATTTGC
This sequence comes from Trileptium ribeirensis, assembly GCA_030248225.1. Lineage (NCBI taxonomy): Eukaryota > Metazoa > Nematoda > Enoplea > Enoplida > Thoracostomopsidae > Trileptium > Trileptium ribeirensis. The sequence goes on from JASANE010003684.1 coordinate 9,482, forward strand.
AAACAAAGAACATAAATTTTCAGACATAAAAAATTTGTGGAATTAGTTGAACATGCGGGGTTTCGGCCGAGTGGGGGGGACGGACATGGGGGAAAATCTCACGAACATGGGGGATTTAGAAAGTGGGGGTCAATCCCCCACCCCCCGCCCACTGTGGATAGGCCAGCAGTTTAGGACCAAACTAACATCGGCAATGAGTTTATGTCCAAAAATCCATATGTGAAACTTTTCAGCCGCCCATGACATAAGAACAAATTTTCGAATTTTGGATCGACGAACCACCAAGGTACCATACGCCCGTACCCATGGAACCATGGGTCGCAGAGCAAAACCAACACCGGCAAAGAGTTTCCCATGCCTGAAAACTCCTAAATAAAGATTTTCAGATGCGCAGGACGTCAGAACAAATTTTAGACTTTTGGGTCGAGGAACCATGGGGCGCCATACGCCCGTACCTCAAACCTCATAACTCCAGAACCCGGAGCCTTAATCGAAAAACAAAAAAGAGGCAACGACATTTATCATTTTAATATGAAATAAAACTAACTAGAAAAAAATTCGAAATATAAAAATAACCTTGCTTCCGTGAAGGGCACTAAAATGGGGTAAAAAACCTAATTTTGACCCCTGATCTCGGAACCAGACACCACATGAAAAACCGCTCAGAGATGTACACGGGAAATCGAATGATGGCAAGATCAGGAAAATGGGTTAAGTTCCCGAATTATGGCCGAATACAGACACACAGAAAGAATTTAAAAGATTTTATTTCTGCAACCAACAATCTCCGCTACGTTACACTACGCTCTGATTAAATCCCATTGAATACATTTTGAAACAATCCCAACATAAAAAGATGGGAGTTCAAATGAATATTGCAAAAACTTCATCCAGAGATGCTGAGGTTAAGCCAATTAAGTACATGTTTTGGTTAAGCGATTACTGCTTTCGTGTCTGAAGACCTCAAATTAATTTTGGCTAGACAAGCTGGTGCTTAGGTGACATATATATAGGGCGAAGAAGGTCAATATTATTTTTTTGGCAGCCTGACTATGTTTTCAGCACTTCTAACTCCCCAAAATTTCATACTTAAACCCTAAAATTACCAAATTTCGCTGTCAGCTCCTGTTTGAAAGTCTTAAATTAATTTTAGCTAGGCAAATTGGCGATTGTTTGACAGGATCTCATACCAGGTATATGCAGATTAAGTTTATTTTTAGGACAACCAAACTATGATTATGGCTCTTATAGCCCCAAAAAATACCATAATTTACCTCCTAAATGGCCAAGTTTTGCTATCAGCTTCTGTTTGACGGCATCAAATTAGTTTTACCCGGGCACAATGGAGTTTAGGTGTCAGATATTAGGTTGGAGATCATTTCGATGGCACTTATTGTTGGCTGCGACTATAGTGCCAGGGCTTGCAAAGATATTTTCAGGTATTTTGGGTCTCATGGCCACATTCAAAAACACATTTTAAGCCAAATCCTACATCATAAAAGAGCCCTTTAAGGAGATTTATTTGATCTATAAAATGATCCCGAGTATACAATATATTTATAATATATTAACACACTTTAGTATAATACCGAAAATTTTAGCTGCTTCCCCAACTTTATGCAAGAATGCTAGGTAAATAGACTTATAAAAATGGACTGGTGATCGACATGTATCCACAATGCCCGATCATACGGCAAAACAATTAAGTTTATTGATTCACTTCCGTGCTTAATGAAAAGACAACCACCGAACACCTCCGATTTTTCTCATAATAGTCATTTTCTTCAGCTTACAAAATATGATTATAGACCAGGGTTGCCACATTATTTGGATACAAACTTACCGCTCTCAAATTTGTTGTTATATCAACAAATAAAGGATCAATTTACGAGCATTTTTAGCACAATCAAATCAACAGAACTATTTTCATTTTGCACGCCTGCAGTGCCTACCATATTTGACGCATGCGAAGCCAATACAGTTGTTTTCGTCGCATTTGGCAACCGCAGTAACATAATTATACACGCATTCTTACCTTCCTCTGCAATAATTGAATAATACCAAAACTTCATACAATAATTGAATAATACCAAAACTTGACTAATTTTGGTGCCAAAATTTTGAAATTATGGTTTTTTCAAGATTTTCTCGTGGGTGGCAACCCTGATAAACTTACTTGGATTCGCCCACGATACAACCATTTGTCGCACAGCATCGCACAACACCAGTCTCAGTCCCGGACATTGGGCAAAATATGTCAAAATACAGCCGCAAATGCGTTGTTTCCGCCGCTCGTCGACAGTAACATCAACACTGCGAGACGTAAACGAACTAAAGTTAGTCGAAACCAAAATTTTCTTCACGAACAAATAATGAAGTTTTGGATTTGCCGAATTGGAAAACGAAATTTCACCAAGGAAGAACATAAGCTGACGCCAGCTATTGACTCGGAGTAAAACGTCGATAACTATTTGATCAGTTGCCCAAGTTGGTGAACCTTAAATCGCTATGCGAACACATAACATTAAGACAAAACACGAAACAATAATTGATGAGTTTCTTACATCCGACCATCGTCCTCAAATCGAGCAAAAGCATTCTGCTGGTGAGCAAACTTTTCGAACAAACATAATCGATGTCTGGTACTTAAATATAAAATTTCAAAGACAAATATTTGTTTTTCTATTGACTGCAAAACCAATTTATTAAAATACGTTTACCTTTAATTGAATAAAGGTTAACTAAACGCATATGTAACTATCGCGTATAATAATTGTACTAATATAATTATTGTGCACACGTTTAGGAACCAACTATTTTGGGTCAAAATCAACCTCAATTTTATTGTTAGCACATATAAATTGGTAAGAAAAGAACTAAAATTTATACACAGTTTATGAGATTAGTTAGCATCCCCATAGCGAACAACATCACTCCTATAGTTACCACATCACCATGAAAACAAAGCAAAACGTCCGAGTATATTTTCTAGTATTTTGGAAAAAATCAGCCATAGCTTTGCCGTTATCTCCATAACTATCGTTGTTAGCACAGCAATATTGGCCTGAAATTCAAAATGCTTGAGTCGTTTAGTGGAACGCTGATAAATATGTCTGTAATATTTTTATTAGAAAATAAGAGGGTAACTAAGAATAAGTCTTGGGTAAAACTGTGTAAATTTTGCTAGTACAACCTATCACCGTTGAATAGCAGGATTTACTGGTTGTTGGATCAGATTTTCACCGTACATATATAACTAAGACATAGGCGCCGTAAAGAATTACTTTCTGAGGGTCGGATCTCATTAAGCTATATTTGTCCCACACACCTACCTATGGAATTGTAACATTATCCATCAGACGCCTCGGCATACCGAAGGCGGACGAAAAATTTTATAATTTTAGCAATATTTTTTCATTGAAAATAATGACTCTTACCTACCGGAACCATCTGCCCCCGCCCCTATGCCGACAGACCTTGGGCAACCATGAAGTAATCGCCAACGTATATTATATGCCTACCCATGACCAGACGTTGCGCAATTCGTCTCCAAACATACGATTCTGTGTCGGCGTGACATTGTGCAATGATGAATGGCAATACAATGTCGCAAAACAAGCCGGTACGAACACGCGAGGTGCGTTCAAGCTTTGCAAAAAGCATCGAAAGCACTGCAAGCGAAACTCCACAACTTCGGTCTGCGTTCATCTGCAGTTGTTCAGTCAACGCATCGCGACACTTCTTGAGGGTTCTCACATATGCAATAGCCACGATTCTGGAATACATATAACATCAACATTTAATAATTACTATAACGGCAAGTTGCAAGGCATAGGTAAAAAGTACTATATAACCAATGTCCGACTTGCCTAATATGCCTAACGCCGGGCAACTACAGGTTAGTGTATGCTGTGCATGGCTGGGCATTGAGTTGATAGCCCTGGATTTTTTTGTATTCCCCCCGATAGTTGCCACTCTGATAAAATGTTGTACTCTCCTGCGTCAATGCCGCGCTCACAATTTTTTGCTCTCCTCCGAAAAACACCATCTCCACATACAAAAATGCCTCCTTTTACTTTTACATACTAACATTCTATTCTGAAGCATAAAATGACATAAACTGCATAAAAAAGTTAGTTTAAAGTCATTTAGTGATAAGTCGGAGATTATAGCTTATTCAATAGCTAGTTTAGTTGTTTGAATTGAAAAATAGTATTTCAACTAGGGCTTGGGCATTATTAAAAAGCACCGATAGCCAATACCAATACCGATATTAGAATGCTGGCACCGATATTCGCTAAGCATATATGTGTATATATAAATACGTAAATACAAACAGGTTTTTTGGAGTTTTTGGCCAAATATATCAATGCGGGTACAATGTTTCGCAGCCCAATCTCACGATTTCAGTTATCTACATAGAGTCCAGCAAGAACGCACGAACATTAATTTCATGCCTTTTTATAGGTTTTCAATAGGTTTAGGGTCGATGGACCAGATTTCCAGAATATGGCCAGGCTTCATTTGGGTTATGCATTACGCGCAGAGCATTAAAAATCTATTATAATTGGTTTTTCCCAGCCCTGAACACGTTTTGGCTGTCTGCAGCCCTGTACGAATATTTCACGCTTCTCCAGTGATGTTGGGTGAGTTTAGGGTCGGCTAACTTGGTTTACATCATCCAGCCTATCTCTGTACAACGTGAAAGTAATTTAGAACGGCCTATAATCCTCAGGCCCACCATATCGCAGAAACCCTCAAACTGGTCTCCAGAGATTTTAAGTTAGACGGAAGTAAAGAAGGCGATTGCGACATAGACTGTGCGTCGGACTCAAGCCGTGTAGGTTTTGACGTAGGGAAAACTTGGGCGTCAACTCGACACTTGTAGCCCATACGTATACATGGGGAAACAAAATTAGCCTCATGATTTTCTCTGGGAAAAATTTTCAGCAAATAGAAATGCCAGCGCAAGTGGCTAAAGATTAAATGAGTTGCCGTTAAGGCATCAGTACTCATCAAAATCAATGTTATGTGTTGGACAAAATTTAAACTATACAAGAGAAGTGCAGGGTTCCTACTGGTGTAGCAATGTGGTGTTCTCCCCTCTCGCTCTGTCTCGAAATCTGAAGACCCCCAATAACGGTCGGAATCCTTAGGAATTGTACATAGCTACAAAATGCTTCAAAAGGTGACACGTTCAAGTCAAGTCGATACCTTGCAGAGCGCAGTATAGGGAAGGTGAAGAAGCTCACTGATACTACCAACGTACTTCACATATTTGCGTTCATCGGTAACGTCTTCCAATGTTCGACTTGCTTGATTAGCGATGGCAGTCAAAACCCGTTCCGGTAACGAGACGATGCATTGAACAACTTGTTTCTGCTGCTCTGAACACGAGGCTGATGCACCGACTCCACCACTACGGAATTTTGTTGACTCTGAAATCAAAAATTTTAGATTTAAATACAACAGTAATAGTAGTATTTTGGGTTTTACGGCAACGAGTTTCAATAAAACTCATTTTGCCGGAAATAGAATTTACACCATATATACCATTTTACAGTTAATTTCGCTTCTTTTATAAATCCTAAGAATTAGGACAACAAACGTTCACAGCCCAGAAACAATATCTATCGTTGCTTCGCTTGAAGTCTTACAGTACCTGCATCCTCAATCAGCAGCTTCACCAAGTAGATACTGGAATTTATTTACCAACAAGTATCCAGTCCAGTAATTGTTTGTGTGAGTAATGACATCAGTTATTTCCATATTTTGTCTAGCTTTAATATCAACATGTTTTTAAAACAGAGCCAGCGGAGTTTCCACTGAGGGCGCTAGAGAGAAAATCGTAAAAATTTCTTTATTGTCTGTTTCTGTCATTCCTAACTCATTTTCGGGTGCATGGGTTTCCATAATTGTTTATTCATAGCAAAAGTGATGATGATGTGCCCTTTAGTTGAACCCTAACAGCTCAACGTAAAAATGGCAAAAACCTGGTTTTTATGGGTTCTTTACCAAATCTGGCCACCCGGGTCTTTCGTAGCCCATATCTCGCGACATTGGCTTCACATCGAAAAACCGAGGCCGCCACCATGCATAATCACCTCATCGAAATCTACAACTTTTCTGTGGAACCACTCCCTTTGCGGCTGTGGTGCCGAATATGGTTCGCCAACCCTTTGCAGAAATAATAACTTTTAAATTTTCAGAATTTTATTGTATGTTTTACCTTGCAATGAGTGTCTATTAGGTTAGTAAGCTCGCTGGATACGAGGGTTTTGATATCTAGAGCCTAAATTGACTATACTATACCTACCTATTCATGGCATTTAAAAGAATTTACGGTCGATGAACCCATTTCAAAAATGTAATGGGTTTTCATTTTTTGGTTATGTATTGCGTGCAGGCACCAATAATGGTCTATGTAGGCTTTTCGATATGCTGAATTCGATGATTTGGTTATTTAGAGTCCAACAGGAATCAGAGTCAATGAACCCGATCGCCTGAATGTATGTAGTCTCTTTTCAGTATCTTGATTATGTATTTCATATAGGGCATGAAGATTGTTCTACGAATAGGCTTTTCCGTAATCTGGTTAGGATGGTTTGGTTATCTGGAGTCTAATTCATCTGCAAAACCAGCAATTTTCAACCACTTTTATTACGATGGATCTTATTGGTATTATTAGTGATCCCAACACTCCAAATGATTTTCATTCGTCCCCAAGAAGCTTGGAGATCATTTTTACATCGGTAAGTATTCTCGATCTCTGTATGTGAACGAAAAAACATATTCGGCTTCCAGGATTAATGTATTCTAGGTCGCCGTTGAATTTTGATTGCCATTCTTTTAATATAAAAATGTGGCTTAACTAATTTGACAATCATCTCCATTGTTACTACAGGACTAGATAAGAACCACTCTGCAATAAATACGCAGGCAAGTTACTACAATGAATTAAAAATTTTAATACTTAAGTTGACACCCTTGCCTCCAAACAATTGAACCATGATACAAGGCGTGTTTTGCCGTAATGGTATAAATCCATAAAATGACTTTATATGACAATCCCCTTTAGTTGTAAGCTGTAATGTAGTACCGTAGAATAATACAGTTCGATCTACACAACAGTTCCTTTTCTTTGTGAAAACAATTTAGTTTGTTTCATTTGAGTTAATATTTTTTATTTCCCCACCATGTTTCTAGAGTTTTAGAGCTCGACTTAGTTTAGTTGCACGATGTGATATCCCATCAATTATAACTGTACCATATCTGCGCAAAACTGTCCAAAATATATATGTACATGTTCTTCTTGGATTTCATTCAGTTCATCCACTAGAATTAGCCACAGTAGCGGTGCTGATATAGCTCCTTGAGTGCATCACTTCTTTAACAACAGCACGACATGAGGTAGTTTCGGTTTGCCCCACGCGGTTGCTCAAAAGGTTCGGTATCTATTTAATTAATTAGAAATTTTTCTATGCTTTAGTGCTGCAGGCAATGAAATTCACTTTAAGTGCGAACACCTTGTGTTGCTTATTATTTGTCAAATCAGTTCACGAATGTAAAAGCAATGAACAAGCACAAATGAATTTTTCTCATGTTCGCGTACACGATTTGCGATAGCCGCTGTTTGCGGTCACTATTTTGCGATTTAGCATCGCAATTTGCTGACCGCGTACAAGCAAACCGTAAAACAAGATTACCAATAACGTGTATTGCGCGTATACAGTAATACACTCATAAACTGCGAACATAGCTGTACCTTTCAGCATGTCATTTGACGAACGCGAACAAACGTGCGAAAGAGACAAGTGTGCGTACGCAAATTCCACTCGTACATAAGAGCGCGTGTTCGCGTTCAACGAAATGTGAATACCAATGGTAGTAATGCGAACGCGAGTTTTTGCACGGTTTAGTTCGTGGATTTGGCAAAAGAACAAACATGATGAACGCATTTAAAGTGGGCTTATGCATTATTAAATGCTCCAGGAATGTCAAAGAACATCGCGCTGCATATCGCATTCTTGTTAAAATTTTATGTTCTATTGTTGTTCATAGCTCGTGCAATCTTTTCCCTGTAAATTGCCCTTTTTGTATGTATGCTGTTGCTTATTTAATAGCCAACTGGTTAGCATGTGACGATCCATCAAGTTTCTATACCCTTCAATAAAAACAACGATAAGCAAATAGGTCTGTCCTATCCTCGATCAACCAGCCTTTTATTAGGCTTTGGAATTAAAAAACCCTAGAAAGTCACCACACATTTCAAAGTATTGCCAGAGCAATACTAGACTTATAGACGTTAGTAACATTTTTCCATGAGTAACTGACCACATTATTGTATTTAGATATACTGCTGTCAGGTCCTGATGCTTTATATGGTTTGATCGATTTAAAAACCCATCTTTACCCTATGAAAGGTTACATATTTCTTCAGCTGATTTCTATTTCTATTGTCTGTTATATATTCACACTTATATTATGGATACATACATTAGATCACATCCTGCAAAGTGCGGCTCTACTAGCAATAAATTGGATTTCTCCTAGCCGTTAACTATGCAATATTTGATCTCTTTTAGTACATCACCGTTATAAATACAATCGCTTTATAGCACTTTAACGAATCTTAACAGTGTTTTTTATTTTGTACGGATTCACAATAGTAATACATGGTAAGTTATCAACACTCTAGCACCTTGACATCTTGGAGGATTTAGGCTACGCACACGGCTTAAGAATACAGCTAACACGACAAAATGTCGCATGCATCTGGTACGATGTTTCCGGAAATATCCCACTTCAGCCTTGTTTGATACGGAACGTCGCTCTTGCGGCTACATGAATCCACTATGGATTATTAGCGCAACTAGTGATAAGAGTAAAATTGTAATTTATACTAGTTGCGCTGTCTCGTTATTAATACCAAGATGTCGGTACACCGGCTGCAATCGCGCTGCCCTATTATTTTGACTTTTCTCCGTAATTTATTTCGACGCGATGCCCAATCCAGATGTTATCTTCGACATTAAGCCTATCGTATGCATAACATAATACTTTTGGTGTAATCTCAACGGCAACCTGTCTTGCCCGGTTGTTCAACCCGAGCAAAATTACAATAACGTAGAAAGAAAACAAAATTTTGGTAACCAGCCGATAATTCACCAAAAATGTCGTGTATGTTGATTTAGCGTAGTACTAAAACTGCCTTGGCTGCTAGCCTGTCGTGCTCGGACCTACTAGTCGGAAGTACTCTACGGCACATAAACACGTTCCGTATATATATCAACCCTAAGTTTTAACACTATTTTGTTGCGGTCCTTTGTACCTTTCTTCTCCGATCAGGTACCCTCAAAGATTTGCGTCCATGGCATTGATATGCTATGAGATCCGCTGTCGTATGTTCTTGGAGAGTAACTTTTCGGAGAGAAGTTGGCCTCGCGGATACGAGGCCACGATATGATGAAAACACAAAATACATTGAATTAGTATGGAAGAGTGTTGGAAACGTGGAGCCTCTGCTTGAACGACGACAGCGACGGCGCATTCACTACGTCATAAGGCAACGAGTTCCATAATCACACAACACGGTGAATGAAGAAATGACGTCGTACGTCCAACCTTGGGATATCACGAGTGTCCAGTTTGAAATTATGACCACGTGTTGTTTGCCATCCAGGAGAAAAGTAGCTCCAAATATCAAGATCGATAGACTGATGAACCATTTTATAGATCAAAATTAAATCACTGCGAATACGACGGCATCGCAGAGTTTGGAGGCCCAGGTAGTTCAAACGCTCCGGACAGCTGAGATGTCGTATTTCTGGAAGCATTTTTGTCGCGTGTCGCTGTACTTTTTCAATGATATCGATGTCGCGCTCAAGGTATGGACACCAAACATTAACGGCGTATTCGACATGAGGATGAATAAAAGTGCGATATAGGTGCAGCCAGATAAATTTCGACCAGTGACGTATTGTGCGGCGAATAAGATAGATGACTTTGTGAGCCTTGGCCGCTACAACAGTGCAGTGGGTTGAGAATTTGAAACTGTCATTGATCCAAACGTCTAGATCGCGTTCAGCTCCCGATACGTTCAAGAGGTTGTTTCCTAGGGAATAAACAGATTTCGGATTGTCCACAACCGAATGCATAACATAGCATTTGTCAGAATTAACAGATAAGCACCACTCATTAAAGTATTGAAAAAGCTGATCGAGATCCTGTTGAATAGCATCTACATCGAACTCCCAAAATGGATTGACTTTAATAATCCGACGAGTTATATGCATGTCGTCAGCAAATTTGAAAATGACACTTGCGGCTGAATCATCAACATCATCAATGAAAATCACGAAGAGCAAAGGACCTAAGACGGAACCCTGGGGAATCCCGCCTTCAACCGGACACCACTCTGATACGCTGCCATTTACTGCTACATATTGCCGACGTTCAGTTAAATAGCTTTGAAACCAAGCTAACAGAACCCCATCTACGCCGTACAACTGTAACTTAATTATAAGCGCTTCATGGTTCACCTTATCAAATGCCTTGCAAAAGTCGATATAAATTACGTCTAGCCAATCACCCTGGTCTAGAGTTTTTGTGACAAAATTTAGATATTCAAGTAGCTGAGTAGTTGTGGATCGTTTTGCGCGGAAACCATGTTGAGTATTGCTCAGAAGCGAGTTAGTTTGTGTGTTAAAAGAGCATCACATACAACCGATTCCAGAACCTTACTAGTTGATGGTGTGAAACTGATAGGCCTAAAGTTTTCACACTTGTTGCGACTTCCTTTGCCTTTAAAAAGTGGTACGACCATAGCAGCTTTCCATTGACTGGGAAAAACGCCAGATCTAAGGGACAAGTTGAACATTTGAGCCAAGGGTGCACTCAATACATCTTTAGTTTTATTTAAGAAATTGTTCATTTTTAAGCCCTGAAATTGTTCATTGTTTATTTTTAAGAAATATTCATCAATTCAAGCCCTGTCACAATGCGATGCACACACTCGAATATATATATATGTCTATGTCCTATATCTATGTCTACCGTTCGCTGTGATTATATGTAGAAAATGAACGACTGACACCACCGTCGCAGAGCGAATTTAGAACACACCGCACACCGATAGTACAACAACCACACACCATATTATCTTCATAACTCCGCCGGTATACCTTAAAGTGTGGCGTTTCCAGACAGGGACAAGATGGAAGTGTGTCACAAACCGTTTATTGGTGGTAGTTCGATAGTCAGCGCCTTACTAAAATTTAACTAAATCGAATATACGTCGACCAAAAGAAGCGGTCTTGAAGATGCGGTTACGTACACAGCTCTTGAACCCGTGTCGCAGCTATTTGCAATGCCTTCCACTGTCGCGTGTTGGAAAATCTGCAGGTCGTCTACCCGACCGCTAATCGATGCATTTGCGCCAAAAATCTTCGAAATCAACTGGAGTGTACACAGTGTGGGGTGGCAGGGATACCCCACTCGGCTGAAACCCCATCTTCATCTACATACAAATATTGTTTGTCTGAAAATTTATGTTTTTTTACAAATTTATTGTGTTTAGACATTAATTACCACTGTTTATAACGCTAAAACATCGTTTTATAGCTTAAAAATACATAACATACACGGCAGTAAAACTACATGAAAACATGGAAATATTTAATATCTTTAAGCAAAATTTATTCTCCCAATTTTGAAATTTCTGCCGAGAATGAACGTGCCCCCCACTTTTCGGAGAGCTGCGGACACGCCAGATCAAAACAATCAACCAACTCGAAAACAATATCAAAAGGCAGTGTACTAATATCAACGCGACTATGACTTAACAGACATTCGCATAGCGCAACTACGTTCGACGGCGACGGACTTAAATGAAAAAGGTTTTAGTTGTTGTTGTTAAGTTGAATTTTGAAAATTTTTGATTGAAGGAAAGTTTAGGAAATTTCAGTGTATATATTAGAAAATTGGGACCGGGGGAATGAGGGGATTTAACCTATATGAATTGAAGAAAGTAAAAGCAAATTGAAATAACAAATTATACAACAGCAGCAGAATATAACATTTCACTACAAAGCACAAGGATCACCGAATGCATCGGTGGATACTTCGAGTCTCCTAACATGACGGGATCTCAATCGTGGATATTCGCCTTCGTCTGTGCATCAGTGAAAGAGTTTCATGTATTTAAGAGATGCGTTCTTTATAGGTTTGGACTTGTTTCCCGGATGGCCCCAAACCGTCTACGTATTGAACATTGTTCGCGCCAGTGCCGACCAATTAGACAGGTCTTTTTCGTGGTTTCTGTAACACCTGGCGCCGCAAGCTTTTCACAGATATCAATATTGTCAACCCATCCATACACATCTCCGTCGTAATACCACAACATTTAAAACTAACTTTTTGCCCTTGTTATGCGACGTAGCTGCTGGTCGCAAATTGTCACATTTTATGTTATGTGTGTCGCATAAACCATGATCAATGATGGTTCTGTGATGAATGATGATCATTGAATGAAGTGTGCTTGATAACCTTACAGGCACAAACGTGTAATAAAGCGCCGTAACGAGGATAGTCCATATTTTGTCAAATGGTCGAAGAACCATATCCGCGCCATTGCGGCCCAGAAAGTGATATCACAAAGAGTGATATTAAGCAATGTTGTAGATCATAATAAACTGATTCCGGACAGTCTTTGTTCGTGTGCCTCTCCCGCAATCTATGTGCTGCGAAATGAGGGTACCTCCAAGAAGCAGATTTGGCAAAGGAACCATTGGTCAATGTTACCCAAAGCTGGGATCTGAGCCCTTAGGATTCAACTACAGGGCACATCGCAGCACTTTTGCTAGCGCACAAACTTTATAGAAACCAAAGATGAGTTGTAAACTACACCGACAGCCGAAAAGTTTCGCGATTTTTCTCTAGTGCCATCAGTGGAGACTTCGTTTGCTCCGTTTCAATAATCCAAACTGGAAAAATTCAAGCATTTCACAAGTAATTTAGCCAGAAATTAATTCCCGAACAACAAGTATTTACCCCAAAATAAGTCTTCTAATTTTGACCGACAAAATGATGTCAATAATCGAACCACAAACTCATTCGTTTGAATTAGTAGCAAGCGTTGCCGCTGTTCGTCGTCAGAACCCCGTAATTCGTTACAAGTCTTCGTCAACGCCGAATTTAAAGCGAGAAACGTATCTGTTGCAAGCTGAGTACTTCTATTATCTTCGTATTCACATAAAATTTTGTTTGCTAAAGAGACTTTTTCAGCTTCGGTCATCAGACCATAGTCAGCAGAAATTTCATAACCGAGACATATTCGCGGTGTCACAGCGTCGACGTTGGTTTCTGAAACAACAAAACCTCCAGCTGGTAAATAAATACATCAGCTACACAACAACAGTTAACACCAATTTAAGCCTATTGTATTATTTCGAACATGTCGTTCGACACTACGCGATCCTTGTCGACAGCTTAAGTTCAACCAGTCTTAACAAAACAATGCATCAAAATGTTCTCTCCAAATTGTTTTTACAAATATATATAACTTTATGTTACTATAACTACCTTTCACGTTTGTGTACAACAATAATTTAGTTTACATAATCATCGAGATATATGCAGGATGGCCCGCTCGCTGCTTGCTCAACGATTTCTCGCCTGAACGGCGACATTCATTTTTGACGCATACTACTAGTAACTCTATCGAGATTGCAGAACGTAGTGAAGCATAGGCACCCCTACACCTTTTGATTGCACAGCCAATCAGCTCTAAATAGCACACGTCGACATGCTATATACTATACTTCCACCTATGCCGCACAAGCTAGAGCAAAACTAACACCGGAAATAAGTTGCCCATGCCCGAAAACCTCTCCAGTGCAAGCCATCAGCCTCCCAGGATGTCACAATAATATTGGGAATTTTGGGTCGATGAACCACGAGGGCGCCATATCCTTGTACCCATGGGTCTCAAAGCAGTCAACACCGGAAATGAGTTTCCTGTGCCCGAAACCCCTCAAGTAAAACTGTTCAGCCCCGTCCAAGATGACACAACAAATTTTCTAATTTTGGGTCGAGGAACCATGAGGGTGCCATATATACCTCAAACCCCATAACTTCAAAACAGGAGCATTAATAGAAAAACACAAAAGAGGTATCGGCACTTATCATTTTACTATAAAATTAAACCAACCAGGAAAAAAATCGAATGTTAAGATAAAAATAATCTTCCTTCCGTGAAGCGTACTAAAATGGGGAGTAAAAACCCTCATTTTGCCCTCTAACGCGAACCTTGAGGTCGCCATACTCCCTAACCCATGGAATCATGGCTCGCAGAGTAAAACCAACACCGGCAATGAGTTTCCCATGCCAGGAAACCACTAAGTGAAACTTTTCAGTCGCCCAGGACGTCAGAGCAAATTTTCTAACTTTGGATCGAGGAACCATGAGGGTGCCATGCCTCAAACCCCATAACTCCAAAACCGTAGACTTCTTGGAAAAACAAAAAAAAAATTGGCATTTATCATTTGATATACTATGAACTAAAACCAAAGAAAAAAATTCGAATGTTAAGATATAAATAGACTTCCTTCCGTGAAGGGTACTAAAATGGGGTAAAAACCATCATTTTGCCCACTGACCCAGAACTTTGATGGCACCATACCCCTACCCATAGAATCATGCGTGGTGCAGAGAAATCAACACCGGAAATGAGTTTCCCGTCCCCGAAACCCCTCAAGTAAAACTGTTCAGCCCCGTTCAAGATGACAGAACAAATTTTCTAATTTTGGGTCGAGGAACCATGAGGGTGCCATATATACCTCAAACCCAATAACTTCAAAACAGGAGCATTAATAGAAAAACACAAAAGAGGTATCGGCACTTATCATTTTACTATAAAATTAAACCAACCAGGAAAAAATCGAATGTTAAGATAAAAATAATCTTCCTTCCGTGAAGCGTACTAAAATGGGGAGTAAAAACCCTTATTTTGCACTCTAACGCGAACCTTGAGGTCGCCATACTCCCGAACCCATGGAATCATGGGTCGCAGAGTAAAACCAACACCGACAAGGAGTTTCCCATGCCCGAAAACCACTAAGTGAAACTTTTCAGCCGCCCAGGACGTCAGAACAAATTTTTTAATCTTGGGTCGAGAAACCATGAGGGTGCCATATCTCAAACCCCATAACTCCTAAACCGGAGTCTTACTCGAAAAACAAAAAAGGCATCGGCATTTATCATTTTATATACAATGAACTAAAACCAACGAAAAAAATTCGAATGTTAAGATAAAAATAGCCTTCCTTCCGTGAAGGGTACTAAAATGCGGTAAAACCCTCATTTTGCCCTCTGACCTCGAACCATGGGGCGCATATTACCATACCCATAGAATTTTGCGTCGTACAGCATAATCAACACCGACAATGAGCTTCCCATACCCAAAAACCCACAAATGAGAGTTTTCAGCCGCCCCGGACGTCAGAACAAATTTTCTAATTTTGCATCGAGGAACCATGAGGGTGCCATGCCTCAAACCTCATAACTCCAAAACCGGAGCCTTAATTGAAAAACAAAAAAATAAACATTAGCATTCATGATTTTGCTATGAAATAAAACCAAAAAGAAAAAATCAAAAGTTAAGATAAACATAACCTTGCTTCTGCGAAGGGTACTAAAATGGGGTAAAAAACCCCATTTAGCCATCTGACCCTGAACTTTGAGGGCGCCATACCCACATTCCCATAGAATCATGCGCCGTACAGGAAAACCAACAGAGGCAATGAGCTTCCCATGCCCGAAAACCACCAAGTAACACTTTTCAGCCGCCCAGGACGCCAGACCAAATTTTCTAATTTTGGGTAGAGGAACTATGAGGGTGCCATACCTCAAACCCCATAACTCCAAAACCGGACACTTAATCGATTAAAATGGGGTAAAAACCCACATTCTGCCCTCTGAACCGAACCGTGAGGTCGCCATACCCCCATAACCAGGGAATAATGCGTGGTATAGTAAAACCAACACCGGAAATGAGTTTCCCATTCCCGAAAACCCCCAAGTGAAACTTTTCAGCCGCCCAGGACGTCAGACCTAAACTTTCTAATTTCGGGTCGAGGAACTATGAGGGTGCCATACCTCAAACCTCATAACTACAAAACCGGACACCTAATCAAAAAACAAAAAAGAGTCATCGGCATTTATCATTTTATATACTATGAACTAAAACTAACAAAAAATTCGAATGTTGAGATAAAAATAACTTTCCTTCCGCGAAGGGTACTAAAATGGGGTAAAAAACCTTATTTTGCCCTCTGATCACGAACCTTGAGGGCGCCATACCGCCATTCCCACAGAATCATGCGTCGTACAGCAAAACCAAGACCGGAAATGAGTTTCTCATACCCGAAAACTCCCAAGTGAAACTTTTCAGCCGCCCAGGACGTCAGACCATATTTTCTAATTTTGGATCAATCATTTTATATGCTCAATATAGCTGCGTCTATAAATACAATAAACTACATATTCAGCACTCGAAGTTCATCACCTTGATTCTAGTGCATGCGTAATTTCAATCATATACTAAATCACCTATTTTAAATTTTCCTACAGTTATCTACATTACTTCATAGTTCAAAAAAATTAAGTAAGGAACCCACAGATGCACTGGGGAACTCCCAGATATAATCGATTCCACCCAGGTTTAATTTCGGTAGTTTGAAATAGTTTCAGGGACAATTGCGTCATACAATAGCTTTCTCATAGCTCAAATGCTTTCTGAGTCGCCAGACAACATGCGATGTTATACACCGGAAAATGAGATAAGTATCATTATTTTTAGAAGACTATGTGCCTGCCTTAAATTTTGTGTGCGTATAAGTCCTCGAACCAGCAATAACATTTCTATTTGCTTCTACTGTGACCTAACTAAACTAGTTTTCCGAGCCATGACTAATCACCCATAGTTCAAAATTGCATCCACGCCTATTAATTTATTAAATCATGGTGTAGTAAAAATTATGCATTCAGGAAATGTAGGCACAACTATGCACATCGACTTACTCGGAAAAGTATCGCAAATCAGAAGTTGATGTTGAAAACGATGCGCCGAACTTAACATTTTACTAATAATAAAATATAAACAAAAATCTGGTTAAAGTATAGTAGTGTAGAACTTTGTTGATAATAAATAATGTGGCCTAAAGCCAAGCTGATGTCACAACGTTATATCCATATAAAGACCAGCTTAGTGCTGGTGGTTTGGTCCCATAACACCCGACTACGTATTCGCCTAAGGCTCAATAAGGATCTTATTTAGGCTCAGTATATTAACGACGATACAACTTGCATATGGCTTGGAATCCCCAGCTTAATTTTGGTCATTATTTTTGTCGACAATTCCTATTATACTGGCGGTATAGAACTTTAATTTTTTTTTTTTAAAAAATTTAATTTATTTTTTTGTTAATATATTAATTGTTAATTGTTAATTGTAAATTAATTGTTAATATAATTTATATTTTTGTTAATTTTTTTGGCACACGCAGAACAATTCCAACGGCAAAGTCATGAAAATTCACCGCGGAAGGTTGGTTAAAATTAATGAAATTCCTGAGCACTTACCGGCGGCGTCGGGGGACTTACCGGCTGCGACAAATTAATAGGTGCTGAAACTACAAATAACTTTACTCCTAAAGTATCGAACAATATTATTTCTACAAATATAGTTTGTAATGATATTTTGTTATATAATAATGTGTCCAATAATTCTTTGTTAGGTGATGTTAGTGTTAATACCTTTAACTATGCATATATTCCAAAGTCTAAGACAAATTTATTCTCTGGCAAAACACAGTGTGCTACGCCTGCGAACAAAACTGAAAATATACGTACAAGCGCTGAAAAACACGTATTTAACATTTCATGCGTTTTATTAAATGCAAATAGTTTAATGAACAAGCTTCATCTGTGGCGACTATTTTTACACAATAACAATTACCCGGATATAGCAGGAGTGACGGAGTCATGGAGTAGTCTAGCTGATCCCCCGGTCTTTTTGAAATAATGGAATATAAAGTTTTTCGGGTTGACCGAGATGATGGTAGAAAAGGAGGTGGTGTTGTTTTGTACGCTAAAAACTTATTGGCGCCTCGTCCAAGTAATATAAATCACTCTTATCTTGAAATGGTCAGCTGTGTAATTCCACT
>JASANE010003686.1:0-70423 GCA_030248225.1 Trileptium ribeirensis
TAGAATGCCGGTGAAGAACGAAGTGACTTGTGCTCTTTTTGCGTGTGCCTATTTCCTTCAAAGCGACGCGATTCTTTTGAGCGCTGCAGCGTGGTTAGCTCTAGCAACTCTTGGTTCAGCTAATTGTCTGACCAAAGCCGCAGTTAAAAACGTTTATTTAAAATGGTTAGAATTGCAAATATCTAAGGCACAATTCTTTAGCACCGTTGAGCTTACTTCACGCCAGTGATATGGACCGGTAATGCTGACTATATTTCTGACTTTGCCATTTAGAGCACAACTTAGCCGGTCTTTTCTTAACCACTATTATTGTTTAAGGTTTTGGTTATCTGTTCATTAGTATATATTCCTCTTGTGAGGTTGACACAGTACCCCCGGTTGGCTGGCACTGCATGCTTACTTCCTTGAGTACCGGAACCGAGGCCTTAGATTTACGCTAACACAGATCCTTATTTAAAGCAGCAAACCCGGTTCGGTGGTATAGCGCGTTGAATTTGACTGATAGGAATAACCGGAACCGAAATTTACCGAAACCGGAACCAGCAACCGGAACCGTCCATTTAAACCGGAACCGGAACCTGGTCTTCGAAATTTATATATAGTAAAACAGATAATGGAAGAAATGAAGGTATAGTGGATTTAAAATGCATTAAAAATAACTTTTACATTAAACTTAATGTATTGCGATGGTATTATTGCCTTTCCGAAACTTTAAAGATACTGAGGAAGCTAATAATGTTTATTTATCGATCAAATATGTCGGTTTTTGGACATTCAGAGCAAAAAATGTCTTCCACTATACACCTTTGTGTATACTGCGTCAAGTCGAATGTGCTTACAAAGCTTGGAGCGTAGAATACACACTTTCGCTCTGTCTCCAGTCGCCTTCCTTTACTACACATACGTTTGTTGCATGTTTTGTAGGAAACTTAAAATTATTCGTTTATATGATTCTAAGAGAAAATAATAGATAGAAGGTAATTTTCTGATCAGTGGTCAGAGACATTGGTTAGGTTAGCCTTGGACAAACAGTGCACGTCATTTTACTTCAATTTAGAATGATTTACCAAGTTTACAAGCGCACCGGCGGGCGCTTGACGCAATTTATGTTAGCCAAACATACCGTAAGTACTTCCGCGTAAGCCATACTCTGTTACCAAGTTGGACCGGTTTAATTCAAACGTATCCCACAGACTTCGGGATGTGTAAAATAGCTGCTACAAGCATCGACCTGCTTTGATTTAACAAACTCCTGCAGGTTATTATGAAAAATTCCTGCTCAAATTATGTGCCCTACTTACGTTTCACACGGCAAATTGGTTAGTTAATCTTTTCTTTTGCTTGGTTGTATTGGAGGTTGATCATTGTATAATTGAGCGGAGCGAGGTCGCCGAGCGAAGCGTTTTTATTTTCTGTCTGGGAGCAAAAAAGTCGATATCCGTTCGTCCGTTAGTCTTTCATGGATCTCAAGAACCACTGAACCTAGTTCAAAAAACTTTTTTTCATTTGAAAGCTTTTCATGTGAGGATGTGCACCTGATATTTTAGAAGTTTGACAACTTGCCAATCTTATCATTAATTAGCTAATTAACAGCCTAATTAAGCTCATAACAGCTTAATTATTGGTCGTAGAGTCGTTTTAACGGCATATACGTTGAGTTTTCCATGGGGAAATAAGAAAATAGATGCATTGTACATACAGGAATAGTATAGGCAAAATTATTTTCAGACTCCGTGTCCTATGATTTCATTGCTGTGCTTCGATTACCATTCATCATCATGCTGCATAAGCCACGTGACTTCCTTTGTCTTGCTTTTCGTTCAAACGGAATAAAACTATTCTTTCATTTACTCATTGTTGTCTAAGTAATAATAGATTCCCAAGACATTGAGTACGTTCATATTACTAATGCCGTCGCTCCGCTCAAAAAATGTTGTTCCACTACGACTGGTATATATTACATATGTTTGGATTACAGCATGAAGCAAAAAACGTGGAAAATTTCAAACAAAATTTTTAAACCGGAATTCCGGTTCCGGTATGGTTTTTGCCCTTTGCCGGAACCGCAACCGGAACACGATTTTCGCCGGAACCGGAACCGGTTACTCCCTGGTATTTAACTATAAATATATAAAATATATTAAATCTATATAAATCCCAAAATTCACCCATACCCATAAATTTCCCAAAATCCAAATTTTATACTTAAAAACTCCTAAAACCTATTCTTTCCTTTTGAATATCACTTTTCCCAACCCATATTCCATACTCATCCACCCTCTCCTTCTAAAACCAAAATTCTACCCAAACTCTATTTTTCTCCTTTTTAATTTTAATTTAAAATTTTAATATAATTCTTCCCTTACCACTCCTATTTATATTATCTACTCCACCCCCTTCCCACCTCTCTATTTTTCATAAATTTCTATTTTCCAAAATTCCAATTTTTCTCCCACTTTTCACATTTTTCAAATATCTCCCATTTTCTAAATACTTAACCCCCACTCCTCAAATTCCCGATTTTAACTCCTCTACCTACCCCCTTCATCATATTAAAATTTCACCACCCCCTTCTCTTTACTTTTCTCAAACCACACCCCACCTTTCCACCCCTTTTTCTCATTTCAAATTTTTCTTCAAAATTCATCTAAATAATATAATAAATATATAAAGTATATATTATTATTGCGGCAAGCGCGTGTAACTTAAATACGGTACGGGGTACCGTTTGTTTTCCTCAGTTGAGCGTATTTCGTATTGATAAACGTTTACTCGTTGCGATATAGTGAATTTTTATTTTAATGAGTATATATGTAATATAATTATTGATGTTTTGATGTTTTAGAAATTACGGATAGGTTACCTAGCTAGGTAGGGACGGTAGTATAAAGTACTACGTGTCGTTTCTTTTTCAAAATCGCTCGAGGATGTTTATTGGTTTTTCAATACAGAGTTTTTTCTTCTAGTTGTGGACTACGCTGAGATTAAGAGAATATTCGAAGATTACAAGTTTTTGCGAAATGCGCTAGCTACCTACCGTATTAGAAGCTTCAACCACACGGCGTGTAATTTCAAATGGTCTATCTTCACGATTTCCATTTAGTTTTATAGAACTATTAGGCGTCGATTGGCGAGGAAAGGTGTAGCGATTACCGCTTTATTTCTCAGCTTAACGCGATCTTGCGAGTTTGCTCGAGTATAGCATGAAGATATAACGAGTTGGTTGTGTTACATTCAAAATCAATATGGATTTACTTGGAGACCGACTGCGTTTTATCCGAGATGGTTCTTATCAGGTTGTTGCTCTATTGTTATTGCTGTACCATCGTTTATATTGATTGGTTGCCAATTGCATTCAGGCCAGTATGCGCAAGTTAGCGGGGCGTTCGATACGAATGTACCGAATAATTTTGGATTTACATTGACTGTTAATATGGTTGATCTAAACAGCAGACTACGGCGCTGTTCTGTAATATAAATAGTGTTTAGCATATGGTGGACTTTGCTACGGGCTCGTAACGTTCTTCTATGCTGGTTATCATTTGTTTGCGTACTATTTACGGGTCGTGTAATACGGTATTAATAATAGCACGAACTCGGAAAGCCACGGTTGTTGATCTGTAAACCGAATTCTAAACAAAGTTTGCCAACCAGGTATCAAATTCAAGTTCGGACTTAGGTGGTTTTCTCTGCTTTTCATTGGTAAACCTCAATAGTTTAGTCATTTCTGACTACCGTAGAAAAGTGGCACTTCGTTCTTCTGGGAAATAAACATTTGCGACCCTTTGACTATTGTTGACTTGGAGTAAGAAGAGCGTGATAAAATCTCAGTAATAAAACAGAGCTGTTACATTTGCGGGTCGCATCCTCGAATCGATTCCCAATCATCACCACTTTACTAGTTCGCTAGACCACGATCTCGCACACCCCGGTCTGCAACAGAAGAGGTATTTGGTGGCCTATGCTATAACTAAGTTATAAACATTGTGTGTTTTAGTAAGCACTGGGGGTAGGAGCGCCGCGTAAGCACGGAGTTACCCAGCCAAATAAAGAAATCCAGCTCCGACAGGTACGTAGTCGCCGGACGGATCGACTCGTACGTTAATTTGATTACCTTATCCTAAGGTCTTCGAATTACAGTATTTAAGTTCATCATGTTAACGTTCCCTCTGCCGGACGGATCAGCTAGGCGCGTGTTATTTCCAATACGGTTATAATTAGTTAACGCTTTTTGCTCTCTCAATTTTAATTGGGAATATAATAGCAATATAGTATATTAATAATTTAGTAAATGCCTAATTGTGTAGTACCTTAGACACAACGTTCAACAATTAAACTCGCCAAGACAATAAAATTCGCAAATTAGGTTTCCAAATTCAAGTATGATTTTACCTATTAGCTAGGTAAGGGTTTGAGATACAATTAATTAAATAAAAACAAATTGTAATACGAGGTACAAGCTTGCGTATCACCTAAGAAAACCAACCAATAAATCAGTCCAGATCAGGAAGTAAATCGGAGCCAGAATCTAATAAATGCAGAGAAGCGGAACTAAAAAATCACCTAAGTCGACCGCTGCTGACTCTAGACTGAACTAAACTAACAAAACCGAGCTAACACATGTTAGCTACTAACTAAAATTAATGTTAATTATGCAAATTAGAATTGAACAAAACAAAACGGGGAAACAAAACAAAAAGACAACCCACGGGCGTAGAAGGGAGGGAGGGATATAATACATGAAATAATCATAAACCCGGGGTTTTTTGGAAATTTTGGGGTGGGTTTGGAGCGGAAACCCCCCTGGTTGCCTGGTCAACCCCCTGCACTATTATATATTTTTCATTTAGGTCGACAGTAAGAATTTCGGTGGTTTCGTAGGCTACCAAGGGGTTCCCGGTGCTAAAATCCAACTTTTTCATTATTTTTCACCAAATATCTTATACGTTTCCCTAGGTTTTTAGTTTTCTAAAATTTCAAAATTTTAAATTTATTTTCTGTTTCTAATTTGCATACGTATTTGTCACTAATTCCATGTATTAGCTATGTCTAGCTTAAACTGTTTTTCCTTTTACTGCGTAATCAGTGTACATCTAGATTTCGAAGATTACGGCGAGCTTTCTGAAGGAATTCAACTGTATCGTTTCTTATGCTTTTATGTTCTATATAGTCGGTGACTTAGCTAATTTAATTCTCACGTTTTATGTTTTCTATACGGTTTGCTCTACGGTATTAGCTTGGAGAGTACTGGATGTTTGGATATATTGTAGCTGAGTGCGAAGTAATTGGATCACGACGTGAATAATTGACGGAGTATAATATTTATACAAAAAGAACGGCGTTACTTCCTGTTATACCTCGTTAGCTGTCATACTGGAAAGGTGCTTACACTCGGCCATTCGCCCAGTGGACTAGCAGTTGTCAAATCGGAAACGCCTATACTCGGGTTTCCGCTACATTTCGTTACAGCCTGCACGGATTAGGTTTGCGTCTTGGTCTTTGAGTAGCGAAGTGGCGTGCTAGGATTTTTATTCACAGAAGGCGCTAGGTAAAACGCTTCACACATAGGTACTTTAGCATCTTATTAATTACCTTAGTTATATTAATTTTCCCATTTAAAATGGTAGGTCCTATAACTAGATAAGAGTGGCGCCGTAATAGCTTTAATAATTTTAATAATGTTTACAAATTTAGGCCCCAAACGTATAGAGAGTGGTAACCAGGGCAAGAGCACAGGTGGGTCTCGAATAATTTAGTAGTGCGACTTGTTAGTCTTGCAGTCATCCGGCGCAGACGAAGCAGGTAGTACTAGTCTTGAGAAGACCGGGCGAGTAATGGGAGCGGAATCGAACGACCATAATCTCGAGTCTCTTCTAATCCAAATACCAGTATCGTCATCCATCCGATGGCATACATTGAGCAAACTTCAACTAATCGGTAGTCGACTGCTACTGTTTAGTTCACCATAAATAGTTCGCCAACCATCCGGGGTGGCTATAAACATAATATAACCGGCACTTATTAGCGTAATTCTAAGGCTCAGGTTAATGTAAATAATTAACCCTACAGTCGGCTAACCATCTGGGGGTCGGTTGTATGCACTCACAAGAGCTTTAGAAACGTAATAGCTAACCTAAAAGTACGTAACCGGTTGTCACTCAATGCGTAACCATGTAAATAAGGATCGTACTAGCGTAATTGAACGTACCATTCTTCCCTCCATATGGCACGGTGGGATCGGAATTTAGACGTTGATTTCGTTTCGTTTGTTGATTACGCTTCCACCATAGGAGGGCAGCGAAGCCTCGCATAGGTGCGAGGCCGGATTGAGCATAAAAACAAAAATAGCATATTAGTCAGGAAGAACATTTGCAAAGTGCAGCCTGGATTTGAACGATGACTGTGACGGAGCATTCACAACCGTATCTGGAAGTAAGTTCCACAAACGAACAATTCGGTTGGCAAAAAAATAGCGGCGAAAATCATGGCGGGCTATATCGATTGTCTCCAATTTATAATTATGGCCACGAGTACCGGGAAACCCGGAGACAAAAAACCTTTTGACGTCAATGTCAACATCACCTCGCGTCATTTTGTAAATCATTATTAAATCGCTTCTAACACGTCGGCTTTCCAATGTTTGAATTCCCAGGTATGAAAGTCTTTGCTCGTAGGTATAGTGTCGCAATGCAGGTATTAGTTTTGTCGCCAGTCGTTGAACCTGTTCGATCATGACAATGTCTCTTAAATAATACGGGCACCACACGTTAACCGCATATTCCACGTGAGGGCGAATCAACGAACGATATAGATGAAGCCATATCATCTTGGACCAGTTTTGAATTGTACGTCGAAGAAGAAAAATGACTTTTCGCGCTCTTGCAGCAATCATAGCACAATGGTTCGAGAATTTTAGGTTGTTCGTCATGATAATCCCGAGATCTTTTTCTGATTCTGTTATTTTCAAAACATTGTCTATTACGCAGTATATAGCACACGGATTTTGGGCACCACAATGCATGACAGACGACTTGAGCTCATTTATAGAAACCGACCATTCATTACAGAAGCTGGTAATGCCGTCAAGATCCAGTTGAAACGACTCCTGATCAAGATCCGAAGTGTATCTCAAAATTCGGCGGGATAGACAAAGATCATCTGCAAACTTGTAGACAGCACAAGAAACATAGTCATCAATGTCATTAATGAAGATGAGAAATAGTAGAGGTCCAAGAACTGACCCTTGGGGTACTCCACTAGTGACTGCTGACCATGATGACGAAGCCCCATTAAGCGAAACCATTTGCCGTCGTCCAGTTAAGTAACTGCGAAACCAAGATAGCAAATTACCTGAGATTCCGTACATTTCCAGTTTGTGTACCAGCGCCGGAGTCGAATGCCTTTTGGAAGTCAATATAAGCAGTATCTATCCAATCGTTTTGATCTAGACATTTTGTTGCAAAATTTAGATAGTCTAACAGCTGTGTTGTTGTAGAACGCTTGGCTCTAAAACCATGTTGACTGTCGTAAAGCAATGCGTTGACATTTAAGTAGTAAACTAAGGCATTTTTGACGGTGGACTCCATTATTTTGCTAACGGCTGGAGTTAGACTGATTGGTCTATAGTTACCACATTTGCATCTGTCACCTTTTCCTTTATAAATCGGCACTACTCTCGAATCACGCCACTGATCCACATACTGCCCTGACCGTATTGACATGTTGAATAGTCGTGCCAAAGGTGCAGCGAGAATGTCACCAACTCTCACAAGAAATCTGTTTGTGATACCATCTAAACCAGGTGAAGCATATATTTTTGCAGCTGCTAAAGCTTTTTTCACGTCCTGGGTAGAAATTGCTATATCGGATATACGAGAATTAGTACGATGTACAACTTTTGGTGCAACGAATGTTTGATTATTGAACACAGAGACAAAGTAATCATTGAACATGCTGCAGTCGTCTGAAGGTGAAAGCGAAGTTCTTCCATCAGCTGATTGCATCGGTCCGATCTTGGGCAAAATTTTACTGCGTTTCAAAGCATAATTGAAGAAAGACTTTCGATCGCAATCAATATTTTGAGCAAGTTTCCGCTCGAAACGAGCTATTGACTCATCTGACTGGAACTCAGCAATTTGTTTCTTTTCAAGGTAGTTTTGATAGGCAGCTTCGGTGTTACAGCGCTTGAACTTACGATACGCATTATGCTTTTGAACTAGTGCTTTCCAGCAAATACCATCGGCCCATATAGGTTTTCTCATGCTGCTAGCTGTCCTATATGGAACAAATTTGTCGATGGCTTCTTGAAAATAATTCAACATCCGGGACCAAGCTATCGACACGTCGTCTATATCTAGCTGATTTTGCCAATCAACAGAAGAAAGAAACAGACATATTTCTGTCCATGGGGCTCGACCCCAATCTCGAAAACGCTTAGTCGGAGTTGCAGCTATACGAGAAGATGACTTGGAAGCCAGACTAAATGTGACGCAATTATGGTCAGACGATTTCAATGGAGCACAAATGTCAACATTTACAACAGCTTCAGGAATGTCTGTGAACACTAAGTCAAGGATATTTTCGCCTTGTGTACATTCTTCTACGTGTTGCACAAAACATGCTTCGGTGATACAATCCATAAAATTATCACAACCCGCAGGCCATTTGTAGTGTTTCCAATCAATGTCAGGAAGGTTAAAATCACCGCAAACGCACGTCAGCCAAAAATCATTGTTTTCTCCTAGCTGCTGTATCAAGGCACATAACCGAGCATCATTTTCCGGTGATGATGATGGTGACCGATATAGAGATACTAATAGAATGGGAGTGTTGGACGAGCAAATTATCTCACAGAAGACTACATCTTCAAAACCGTTAGAAGCTATATTTGCAGGTGATCGTGTTAACACAGTGGAGCGGACAAGAATTATGAACCCCCCACCACGCCTTCCCACTCTATCACCGCGAAAAATGGAAAAATTTGATATCTGAAGCTCACTGTCGTTCAAACCCGAGGCCCACGACTCCGTAACAAATACAATATCAATATTATTAATAGAAACAAATAACTCTAGTTCACGCATTTTATTAATAATAGACCTAGCATTAAGCAATACACATTTGAAAGCATGATTAACCATAGGATATACCGAGTTTGACTGTACAATATTTACACCATTGTCATTTTCTCCACCACCACCACCGCTGACAGTAATTGAATTAACAAAAACACATTTACAAATACTACAAGATTTACAAAAATTACAGCTGAGACACGTGTAAGTATTATTTATTGCGACACATTCGTTGTCGCGATCTGAGGGTTGTCGTCCCCCGAAACTGCTACCTCAACTGGATTGTCAATGGATTTGTGCTTCTTACCAGGTGCCCGTTTTACCTGGCTTTTACGAAACACTTCTATCTCACGCTGTGTGCGATCAGGATTGATATAGCACTTGCTAAACTGAGAAGAAGACGGTAAACTACGCAAGAGCTTAGCCGATTTAACAGCAGCATTACGATCGTCTTCATTATTGAATACGATTTTCAGGAGCCGCGGTGACTTATCGGCCCGCGGTTTACCTAGCCGATATGCTACTACAATATTTTCAACATTGCTGGGAATTCTGGCTTCGTCAAACATCTGTTTCACTTGATCGATATCAAATTGCTTACGTTCTGCAGACACAATGCTGTTCGATTCATTTAACGCAGCACTAACGATGTTGCGCTTACGCCTTTCACGCTCATCAAGCTCCATCAAAATTTTATCAGTGACATCAGTAGAATCCAAACTATTATTAACAGGTTGCACATCTGTAATATTTTTACGAGTAATATTGGCATAAGTACTGTCTCGGACGCCTCGATCCTGAATGGAAGACGTGGTGGGTTGTGGGGGGGCCATATATTGCATCATTTCGTCGAACTTTTTAATCATTTGGGAAACAACATTTTCCAGCTTTTGTTGATTTTCTTCAAATTTTTCAAGCCGTTGTTCAAACGAGTGCAATTTGGCCAGACCCTCATCAATGTTGGAAACACATGACGGACAAAACCACCGAATACTGGAGTCAGGCTTCGAAGCGTCCGCAACAGTAGCTGGACTAACCTTCGCACATGTACGATGACATGTTTGAACACATTTGCCGCAAGTAATCCGAGTATCAATTGAGGATATATCCGCAGCGCATATGACACATTTCTCTGAATCAATTGCATCACCACCCAATGAGGCCAAGCGTGTATTAACCATCATTCAAATTCCAAGTGATATAGCTATTTTTATGTAATAGTTATCAATACAACCTGAATAACCTAGGAACCTAGGACAGGTACTCAGATAAACGTGCGTCGTCAACTATCCGGAGGCGGTCGTACAAACTTCACAAGAGGCTTAGTAAAAGAGTACGTAACCTAAAGATAAAGCTAGTAGCCTTAGGTACGCGCCTAGTTGTTCAGTGGCTGAAAGTGTGCTAGAATTTAACGGATGTGAATAAGCCGGTATCAAAAATCAGTTAACAGGGAGCATGTTACCGTGAGGATAGTAAGAGCTAAAGCCCAAGAGCAGAGACCCTATTCATTCAATAGTCAAACATTGTGCCACAGCGACGGGTTAAATTAGCTCATTATCATGCCTTAACGTTTTATCTGGTTCTATAATAAACGTTGTTAACTACGCGTTTGGTGTTCACGTACCTGAACTAGAGTGATCGAGCCGAGCAAGGTACACGCCGCAACGCAAAAGATAACGCATAAATACTGATCACGCAAAGAAGGACGCGTGCCATATTCACGTCTCACCAGCATTCTACTGGCCACACCTCGAACCGCACAGTCTCTCGGTGACGATTCCCGTCCCGTTTTAAGTACCGATAGGCGACATAAGAGATTTCCCATCCAACCCTTGCCCCCATACAACCAAACCAAAATAACAAAGAAAATGATAAATGTCAGGGTATAGTAGGTACCAGGGGAAGTTGCAGTGACCTAATTTCACAAAATTTTAGTTTAAAAATAAAATATAAATTTTGTTTTCTTTTCTAAACTGATTTGCATAATTTTGAATTAGTTTCATGGTTTAGCTATTTTAGATTTAAGATTGTTGTTGCCAGTTGATGAAAGTTTTCGTTCTGCATCGGGAGAAATAGAGAGCACCGATATTACGTTTTATATATACCTATTCTTGAATTAGTCATATTTTTATTGGAAATCGGTTACCTAGCTATCTAGGCATCATCATCTACGAGAGCGACGGTTTCTATTTTTTATTATCTAATATTGTATCTGAAGTCGAGAACGAGCACAAATGGTCCAGCTTTTGGTTTTGATTTATTGAATTTAGGCAGCGATTTTGACTCTGTTTAACGCAAAAGAATTGCGTGTTCGGTTCGCGCGGGATTTATTTGTGTTATCGGTTTATGTGAATGGTAGTATTAATATTTGAACTTCACGCTTACGTACTTAACTAACCTAATAATTATTTTAATAATACTGATATTCCCAATAAAAATCTAATGAGACCAAGTGGGGGTTCATACAGAGTAAGACTTCAACTGCACAGTAGTCGACAACTATACAGTTTTAGTAACGTAGTCAGGCAGCCAGCCGGGGTTGGCTTGTTTAACATAACCTGCAATTACTAGTGTAAATCTAAGTTTAATGTAGTCAATTACTCGGACGGTGCGTAAGCCAGTCGGGGGGGGCGTGTTGTGTCAACCCTCAAGGGCTGTATTAGAGTTATAGCTAACATAACCTTAAACCACTATATATCTCTCAAACCATATTTACTAAACAGTAGTTGTGATAATGTAAGTCTAATAACCTAGGCTCCAGTATTAGTTGTCACATAACCTAACTTGAGAAGTAATAGAAGTGAAGATAACCGAGTGACACAATTGGCCGAGTTGAAATAAGATTTGAGGAGTCAGATTGTTAATGAATTATCGATGGAGTCTAACATGATTTAGAGTACGGTTACTAAAGAATAGTGCCGCGAGCTCAGTCTATGTGTGTCAAATACTAAGTGCCTTAACATTTTATTTTGCTTTGTAATAAACATTCTTTATACGTGTCTGTTGCCGAATTACCTGGAACCAGAGTGACTAAAGCAATTCGCGCTGCAACGCAAATATAAGGATAGTAACGATCACGACGAGTAGATACGCGTGCCGCTAGATCGTCCCCCCGGCATTCTACTGGCCACACCTCGTACCACACATCTTCGGTGACGAATCCCGTCCGCTTTTTAGTACAGATATCCGTCATAAAAGTACTATCCAACCCCTACTTTTCTTGAAACCATAAGATATAACAATAAGCAGCACTTAAGCATTTAGCCGTTACGCCAGATGTCTGGGATGAGGGACGCAGGTTGCAGTATATATAGGATTCTGGGTTCGGCAAGGGAGCAGCAGAATATGGCCTTCCTGTTCGTCCTTCATGCTATATATTGTTTAGTTAGGCCTAGCGGTTTGAGCCTGAAGACGAAGATTTGAATTTTGAATAGTAGAGAAATTGCAGGGGTGGCATTTGAACTCACGACCCCGCACTCCTAGATTTGCAAGCAGGAGCTCTACCGACTAGCTATTCTGACCAACTTCGTAACAGTTATTACGCAGCCATATTCAACTGCGGTGTTTTCGCCCTTTGGAAAGATAGTAGATTTTTCATTTGGCCCAGTGGTAGGTCCTAAACGACGAAAGGATGTGAATGCAGCCGCCGAAACGCGGGATGGGATGCGATACCAACTCACTACCGATTTTTATCCGCAAGCAGGAACTCTACCGGCTGAGTTATCAAATAGCTAATTCCGACTGCGTAGCAGTTATTACGATATTTGACAGCTGCGTATTTGCCCTTAATATTAAGGGTAGTATATTTTTCATTAAGCCTAGTGCTAGGTTCTAAACGACGAAATGATGTGAAAGGAGCTGCCGAAAGCAGGACTGGGATGAAGATTCGACCTCATGACCTGCCACCCTTGGATCCGCAAGCAGGTGCTCTATCTACTGAGCTATCCCTGCCGGACAGCACATCAGTTAGAGCCCCATTTGTCGAAAATATCAACTCTGTGACTTTTATAATGTATATACTAGACAGACAATTACCATGTAATATACATGTATATTATGCTTGTGTGCATCAATTCCATACGCCCCTGTTTCTCCACAATACTATCGATGCTGCGCAGCAACCACCATTTAGAGGTTGCGCAATATCGCTCCGACATCCCGCATTCTCTTCCTCTCGAGCTTGCGCATTCTACAGTTCCCGAGTCGTCGGACGCGTGATTCACCTAATTTATATATTTCATTAATTTAACTAAATCTGCCGTATATTACTTTTCAGTCCGAGTTTGTTTAAAACGGCTGGTTTAATTTGGAATTGCGGAAGTAAAGTTGCTGAATACGGATAAAGGGGTTTGTATGTTTTAGTTTACATTGACCATCGTTTGTGTGAATTAAGTCTCACAAATTTTTGAGCTCAGCACGGAGGTTTTTAAGCAAGAACGAATACATTTAACCTGACCCCTCCTTGATCTGAGAAGCGAGCACCATGCTGCAAATTTGTCGCATTGAGATCGATCGTTTGCCACGTTTCTATTACCTATTTTTACTCGCTTCGGGTTAGATGCCACATCGTGGATAGTCTTTTCCATGTATCCATAGCGCGACCTCGCGGCTGTTTGTATCGTTACGACGCGTTGCTTGTTTCGAGGATGCGCGGGATCCTGCGATTTGACATCTACAGTACATGGTCCAATATCAACATCAATTGATATGACTCGCGGAAAGGAGTCGAACGGTCCTATATAATAATAATCTGACCCGATCACGAGTTCCTGAGATACCGGAAAATAGTCCATTCCATAAATTATTCATAGAATTCTATTTTTTCACTTTTTTCATCCAGCGTTAACGTATCAACGATATTGTCTGATGGTTTTAAGTTTGATAAAAATCGACGCGTCCTAAGTTATCGTGAGTGCGGAACTTCCTCATTTTTGATATTGTAAGGTTCAGCTGATTTATGGTTAAAAGCGTTTTTGAACCGGTTTGTTTGTACTAAAACCTCGTCTACCATACAAAATATTTTTGGTTTTAGTAAGGGTGCAATGGATCAATTAAAAAAAGAATTTTTATTCTACCATTAAAATGGTGAATTATTTTCGCATTTATTATGCGCGTTTTTATTCACTTTGGACCGATATTGGTCTTTTTGCACGATTTACGGATTTTTAGTGAGTATATTTCGCGAACCAGGAAAAAATTCAAAAACCGATATTCAAAGTTTTTCGTATTTATCCGAAGAATACGTTAAAAATTTGAATGAAATATTTTGAAAATTAAAGCATATATACATTGTTTAAATGGTGTTTTGTGCAATTTAAACTATTTCTAAAATAAGACCAACGTTCCTGGGTAGGTGGTTGTGGTTATGGCTTTGGCCAGATTTAGGTATTTTGATCATGTTTTTGTTTCAAACTTGCTAATTGGCGACCTTTGGACTACATTTTATCCAAATACCGTATCGCTGGCGTTGTTTTTATTCTTGATGTTATGCACGCAAAACACAACCAAACAATTGAAGACAGGCTATATTCGTGAAGGGTTCATTTACCCTACCCTAAACCTACGAAAAGACATGACATATTCACGCCTCACTCTAGATAACCAAATCGTTGTATCTAGCACTCAGAAAAAGCTATATATAGACCATTCATGATGCCTTTCACGGAATGCATAACCAAGAAAATGAAAACACTACAGTTTGGAAAGCGGGTTGGTCGATTATGAAACCCTTGAAACACCAAGAAAAGGTATATTATAGTCAAATTGGCTCTAACCATCGTATCCAGGGTATATCGCTTGATAACCGAATACGCACTCATTGCAAGATAAAACACTCAATATTGTCTAAATTTGAAAGACTGCTATTTCTGGCAAAGGGTTGACGAACCATATTCAGGCACACAGCGGCCCAGGGAATGGTCCCACAAAAGTCGTAGTCTGCAAAGTTGTTGATAACAAAATATATATGGTGGTCGCAGTTTTTCGATGCGAGGTTGGGCTGCGAAACACTGGCACCCGTATGGCCATACTTGGCAAAAACATCTTGGAAACCTGTTTTTTTTTGCCTTTTTGACCAGGAGGATGAGGACGGAGCTGTTCACGTTCAACTAATGGATCCATAATTATTACGTTTGTTATCGAAAAAAAATTGTCTCAAAAAATTCATCCGAAGATGAGTTATGACTGACAGCGACAGACAAAAAATCTTCACGATTTTTCGGCTTAGTGCCCTCAGTCCAAGCTCCGCTCGCTTCGGTCGCTCCATTTCAATTATAGCTATAGAGCTGAAGCAAAAGTGTAGAAATTTTCAAGCTCAATTTTTCATTCGGAATTCCTGCTTCGATACAATATTTGCCACAATCACGGCTGAACACATGCTACTGTTATAATTTAACTGTCATACTATCACATTCAGAAAATTTAAAACAGTCCGCGAAACAAATCGCGAATAGTAATTGAACAGCTGTTAATAATTTTTCGCGACCTTTTCACGAACTGTTCTCGAAGTTCTCGTAAACACTGTAGATAGACTGGCATCTAATCTATATATATAATTTGTTTTTGTGAGTGCTGTGAAGTGCTATTTCAATGAGTGAAGCGCTGTCAATTCAAGACAACAGCTCAAACAATCAGAATGCTACTAATGCTAGTCGGAAGCCGCACCACATTCAACAACCATTTTGCAAATCTCGTTTGGCATATCGAAAAGGATCCAAGGAAACATCTGTGAAGGTATTTTAACGTCTTAGACGAATATTTCTTGCACCAATATTCAGGAGAATGAACTTTTGTTGTTTACGTATATATTTCGTATATGTAGCAATTTGGTTTGTCTTTGCATCGTTGATAAAATCGTAAAATACATTACTTGTTGGTTCAGTTGTAGTATTGTTTAATGTCCATAAATATTAGCCAATACTGCCCGCTGCATAAACATATTCACGTACAAGCAAACACAGGTGAGTAACACGAAGCGTAAAACGGTTAGTTATCCATAGAGGCGCCATTCAACTAACTACTCGCTCGGCACTACGATTGCTACTAGAGGGTACTCCGACAAAACAATAGGTTCAGGTAAGCGAAAGGCGGTAATATAACGGGTGCAAATGAGGTTTACAGGACGAAGGGTACGATGTGGGATTGCGGGGCGTGTTCTTGCTCATCCTAATCACGGCTATGGTACATGATAAGTGAATATTCGTAAATGCGTAAAGTAGCGATTGGATTAACATACAACAAAGGAGTAACGGTACATATCGATATAACGGTAATGATCATCGGTACGACTCCTAATTTTTTCTAGTACGACAAGGGTACGATTGTTCTTTTCCTACTCGCATACATACATACTTACGGTGACCATGAGTATAAGATGAAATTTTTCCATCATTTAAAAAATACGACTGGTTAAATTCGATTCCAGGTTCTTATAAAGTTATCCATTGAGGCACGGTAACAAAGATTAAAAATTTGGTCTTAAATCGTTGCTCATCTGTGACCTAAATAACTACATAACGGACTTTTTCGTGTCCATAAGCATGAGCTAAAATAGGCCGGTTAAAATTATTATGATCTAAATAGCTCATGAGTCGCGGTAGACTGAGGTTCTGACCGAATTATCTAACTTTTCGGAACTTGCACTTGCAAAATTTGCAATAAAGTTATTGCTAAAATTTACTGAGTTGTGTGCATTAAATGTACTTTATCAACATTATGCATTTTGAGATTTTAATTTCGCTGCCAAATTTACACAATTTTAAAAGGTACTACATCAATCCGGATCCAGGGAAAAGTGATAAATTATCAATTTTTAGTGTGAATCAGGGTTCATTTAGGACCTTCGTTCGCGCTTGGCTCAGCGGAACAATACTATAATTATTACTAAAAATACGGCGATACTACGAGCGGTAAAGAAACGAATTCCTACAACCTAAACTCTGAAGTGCAACTTAGGGCATTTCACGACCTAATACGAGACGTTTGTGTAATGTTTGACCCATACGATTTGTAAACCTACTTCAGCCTAACGGAGAGCTCCAAATGGACTCTCACTAATCTTGCAAAAGGTTGAAGGCGTTGCCTTAGTCCCCAACGTTCACTACTAAAGTGTTATCTCGGTGTTCGGCGGTAATTCAATCAATAGGTAAGGTTCCAAAATTGGATGCAGGTCTACTCGCTTACAAGTGCGTTGTATACTAATTGTATCGCTTAATTGGAACGAGGGATCGTACTAATTTGACGGTTTAGGGTTGCATGAGGCTTAGGCGGGTCAACAATCGGTTGATAAATTCATTGCTTCGTCCTATGACAGGTTCCTAGTTAAGAATTAACTACTTGCTCAATCGTCGATCAATGACAACTAGTCTGTAGTGGAACTACATTTGTGACCGGAGCTTGGCATTACGAATGTACTCAATTTTATGTTCCTCAAGTAACTACATTGCATAGGGCTTTATCATTGGTAAAATATATTTGAATTCTTCGACCCAAAAACCTATAATGGTTTGATCGAAACGATTCTATTTCAATAAATAACAAAAATATTGCAACATTCTCTATTTTGGCTGCATAAGCTTAACTAATTAGGTAATTACTAATTAACCACTCAAAATATTTTAATCCCAAATATCAGGTGCACACTCTGACATGATAGGCTTTCAAACAAAAAAGTTTTTAAAATCGGTTCAGTGGTTCTTGAGATCCGTCGGACCGAACGGACGGACATCGACCTTTTTGCTCCCAGACAGAAAATAAAAACGCTTCGCTCGGCTTAGCCGAGCTCCGCTCAATAAACAATACGCTTAATCATGTAGGTAGGCCACTACCGAAGTAATGAGCCGCTTTGGGGCATTCCCAACTTCTACTGGTTCAAACGGCCTAACAAACTTCGCTTACTTAATTGATTTTCCGTACTAATTTAATACTTTGACTCAATTCCTAACGTGGAAATTGTTCTAAAGCGATAGGATCATTCATTATTGCCACTACGTAAGGGCACTCGTGTGGGACAAAGGACGAGCTTGGGTGCGTCCCTAGTTTACGACACAACCTATAATTTCTCTGAGTCCGATTAATTGTCGCAAATTAGGTGACTACATTATCATTGTACAAATTTCATGCCAACTTCAGGGCATAGGGTAGGGGTTAAAATTGTATTCAGGTACCTACAAATTTGACTAAAACTATAACTATGCGTGGCACTATCCTAAAAGTACTAAAGCTTAGGCTATTTTGCCTCGAAACCGGCTCTGGGAAAGAGTTCTATTTGGTACTAACATTTAGGTTGTATTGCTAGCGGTTCCTACTCGACGAAACGAGTCAGTAAGTGGCGGCCCCGGTGGTCGGGACAACCGTAACAATTTTGTTAACTGCATTTCACTCGGTTTGTATCCTTAAATTGCTCGGTTTCCTAATTTGCAAGCGAGATTCATGGTCTAACTCGGTAGGGACTGGGGAAAACCTATAATTGTCAATTTCTTACTAATTTGCCAACCTTTCTCTGTGAAACTTTGCACAGGGGCTGGGTTTAAACTTAGTTAACAATTTATTAGGACCGGGTCAACGGTCCTCACAAAATTTGGTCCGTCGGGCTGAGGCCCGATAGACTCGATATCGCGGCTGGCGATATCGATAACTTTGAAATACAGAAATGTTAACTCTCGCAATGGAAGATATCAACGCTATAAAAATTAATATTTTTCCTTCATCATCGAAAATACACGCAAAAGCAAGACCAAAACCTACTTACGAAAGAAGCACTATTTAGTAAATTTGAACTAAATCCTGAGCGGCGGTTTCTCTGCTCGAGTTTGGACTTCCCGTAACCCTTGAACGAGCCACGGCTTTGCCGATGGAATGCCTAGCGGGCCTCTGTTCGATAAAAATCTTCAAATTTCCTGGAAGGAATTCTGAGTTATTAACAATCGACATTTTATGTAAGGGCGGACCCCTTGTCGGACCGTCGGGTTTGTGATTCCGAGTTGATAATGTTGAGTTGTAAAATGATGTTCGTTAGCGGACATTCCTACGAAGAAACGTCGAGAGTTTCAACAAAAGTCTGGAGGGAATCTCAAAATAT
Organism: Trileptium ribeirensis; assembly: GCA_030248225.1. Classification (NCBI taxonomy): domain Eukaryota; kingdom Metazoa; phylum Nematoda; class Enoplea; order Enoplida; family Thoracostomopsidae; genus Trileptium; species Trileptium ribeirensis. The sequence continues at coordinate 19,153 of JASANE010003686.1, forward strand.
TTTAATGCTCCTATTCTGGTGGGGGCAAGTCCCTTCAGGTTCGGGTTTGGGTTTCCGACGTAGTATTCGCAACTTTTATGAGGTAGCTCAACAGCGGGGATCCCTACGGAGGTCCGGGTTAAAATTCAACCAAATTCCTAGAGTAATTCATAAGAAATATTAAATTTCCGCTCGGTGCGAGCTGTCTCAATCTCTGAATGTTACATTGATGGGTCCGGTTGCAGGTTAATAAAATTTTTCGGCTCGTTTTTTCGAAGCGTCGATTGCTGCTAATATCCTAACAAAACCTCAGCCACAATTGTCGAAGGTAACAGCGTGCCAGGTAACTTTTATCAATTGCAAGAACTCTTAATAATGATTCCAAGCATAGCTTTTGTAACTAAACCTTATCATAAAATGTATCCTTATGAAACAGAATCGCTTATTCAAAATTGAAATCAGAAAGCAAGGCCAAGGGTGGTACCAAGTGTCATTCCAATTATTTCATATGAAAAATTTTGTTTAAACTCGGTCGGCGCAAAAGGATATTTCGGTTCCTAACTCACCTCAGGGAATCATGTAAAAATGAATCTCTGCGCGAATGTCGCGTTTATTTGTACCTTAACTAATCGACCGAGGGAGGTTCAGCATGACTTCGGCTATTGAACTAACTCGTGTGAGTGACTAATTACGGCCACGGGTTTGCGAGACAAGGAAAGGACGGGCGTAATTATCTTTTAAATAAAAGTATGGATAGGGGAGGCTGGATGATACACTCTGTCGCTTATCGAAACGCTATTCAGTCTCGAGCTAACTAGTAAACCTCGCAGCTACTTAACCTAACATCGGCACTGCTCGCCTAATCTATACCGCCTCCCTGCCCACATTTACAGTCTCGAATCCTGTCGGGCAACGTCCATCGCTCGATCGTCCATTCGCAAAATCGAAGCAAGAGCCAGAGAAAATCGTAAAACCACAAATAACTTTGATATATTATATATATATATTTGAAAAACGTTTACTAGTGTAGTCTTTCGAAATTTCTGATGCTAGAATCCTAAACTTTATACAAACTTCATATTAAACCGATTTTAAGTTATTTGTCGACTGATAAGAAGTTTCAGCTAGCTGGGCTCATCTTGCCCAAAGTTAACATTAAACTTACGACCACTTTCGTACGCGGCTTTGTTTACTCAAGAAAAATCAGCTCTTAACTGACTACTGCATCGCGGAGGAAACAACAGCACATTCAGCAACTGACCATATTTATATAAAAGGCAGTTCTGGCTTATTTATTTACTTAATTTCAAACTTACTTCGTTGGTATTGTGGTTAGAATGAGAAGGCGCGGCTTATGAAAATAAAAGAAAGAAAGGGGTGTGAAAAGAGGGTTCCATTCACTGGATGATGGCCGGAGTTCCAAACGGATCTCGGAATCGGACTCAGTATGTACGTCCGATCATCCTGATATGTAACAGGTACACTTTCGGACGATAAAAGGGAAAGGCGGGCTCGCGGGCTAGCCCTTGATAATTTTCATAAAGAACTGAAGTGTTTCAAATGGCTCCCGCGGGTTCGGGGTACAGTTTTATGGGACGTTAGGTATATATTTGCATCAGATCCGACAAGGGGAACCCAATGAAGGGTTAAACGCCTGTCGGAGCGTTATTTCTGTGATTTTCAACAGGAGGGGTACCCAAAAATGGGCACAGTGGGACCGGTCCAGGCTCAAAAGAAAGCCCGGATCTCAAAGAATCTAATGATGTCCTATCTCTGTGTCGGATGTTTATGGAGTTAATGTTTTATTTGCTCTATATACATCCTCATTTCCTCATAAGTTCGTGGATCCTGATCAGATTTCCACGAAACTGGTCTCATTAGATAGACCGTAAAATTTCCTATCAGAAATGTTAGGGCTAAATTTACGATTTCTCTTTTCTCAGTTATCTCAATCAGCGAAAATGAACGCTGGTAACATATAAAGTTTTGGTTACTGCAGCTTACCAGTGTAATCTCCAATAATGAACACTGATAAAGTGATATTTCACTTTTCCTATGAATACTTTCAGTAAATTTGCACGTTTGCTGTTAGCTATAGGACGAACAGACATATTTTTGCGGTCCTCACTCGTGATGACGGTCGTGACGGGTATCCGTCACGGCCAGTCTTTTCCTGTACGCAAGTAAACTTTGCAACCCTACCATGCGGGGTAGGGCCATTCCTGTATACATCGGGTTCGGCGGGGAGTCGTACCGTCCGCTATTTCCACGAGTCGACTATGGCAAGAGCTCGCCATACTCGCATTCTCTATCCATTAAAGTACTAGTTTATAGGCGTAAAGATCCGTAACTTTTCCCTTAAAATCATCTAAACGAAACAAATTATCCTCGACTATTTGTACCTCCAAACTTATGAACTACAAGGGTACAATGAAACGTAACCATAATCCTGAAAACATCACTGAAATACGCAAGAAGATTACATCCAAATATAGACCTAAATGGCCTTGATCAAAACAATAGAACGACATGAATATGGTAAGGCAATTATTGATAAATGGTTGCAATTATACGTCCATAATCAAGGGTGCAATACGAATATGGTAATCATAAAATTGTTATACAATCATAACAAAATACTGGCGGTTTTATGGCCTGAAACAACACGAAAGTACGGTATGAATATGGTATAACGGTTATACATAAACAGTTAACAAGTACGATCCAAATGTATGACGGTAATCAAACGGTCAAATCGTGTATATCCACTTAAAAATACATATGAATACCAACAACGATTCCATTGGTACACAGATACACGGTATGATGAGTGTTATACGAATCAAATGCATGATACGTGCCTTTATGGCCATCAAAATGGTACAACAAATCGATGGTAATGCTAATATATATCCGTAATTCAAGTACTCCGATAAAGCCTTTATGGCCAACAACGATATGGTTACAATAATAATAATATGATGTGAGATACGTACACCAATAGGTGCCTTCGTGACACTACAATCAACATATATATCTGGGAGTAACCTAAATTCCGGTTCCGGTTGCGATTCCGGCAAAGGGCAAAAACCATACCGGAACCGGAATTCCATTTTAAAATTTTGTTTGAAATTTTCCACGTTTTTTGCTTCATCCTGTAAACCAAACATATGTAATATATATTATGCAATGATCAAGCTCCAATACAACCAAGCAAAAGAAAAGATTAACTAACCAATTTGTTAATGTGAAACGTAAGTAGTGCACATAATTTGAGCAGGAATTTTTCATAATAACCTGCAGGAGTTTGTTAAATCAAAGCTAGGTCGATTCTTGTAGGAGCTATTTTACACATCCAGAAGTCTGTGGGATATATACGTTTGAATTAAACCGGTCCAACTCTAACAGAGTATGGCTTACGCAGAAGTACATAGGGTATGTTTGACTAACATAAATTGCGTCAACCACCCGCCAGTGCGCTTGTAAACTTGGTAAATCAGTCTAAATTGAAGTAAACTAACGTTATCTGCAACGCAGCTAGAAACTGCTTTCTTGGCAATGAACTGTATTTATTGAAACCGTGTGAGCAGCATCACAGTGTGTCTCATTTATAGCATTCTGACTAGAAAGTTATCATCATTATGATCTAATTGACGGGCACTGATTGTCCAACGCTAGGCTGAACAGTGTCTCTGACCACTGATCAGAAAATTACCTTCTATCTATTATTTTCTCTTAGAATCATATAAACCAATAATTCAAAGTTTCCTACAGAAGAACATGCAACAAACGTATGTGTAGTACAGGGAGGCGACTCGAGACGGAGCGAAAGTATGTATTCAACGCTCCAAGCTTTGTAAGCACATTCGATTTGACGCAGTATACGCAATGGTGTAAAGTGGAAGACATTTTTTGCTCTGAATGACCAAAAACCGACATATTTGATCGATAAATAAACATTATTAGCTTACTCAGTCTCATTAAAGTATCCACTAGGCAATAATACCATCGCAATAAATTAAGTTTAATGTAAAATTTTTTTAATGCATTTTATATCGACTATACCTTCATTTCTTCCATCATCTGTTTTACTATATATAAATTTCGAAGAAAAGGGTTCCGGATCCGGTTTAAATGGACGGTTCCGGTTCCGGTTATTCCCTGATATACGTATATATATATACATTTGTATATATATAGTAGCTATACTTCGATGATTATCCATCCCTGAAATGTTAATAACGATACCCATTTCTATCACAAAAACTGTCGGCGGTGCAGGCCGAAATATGACGAAAATTCCTTGTTTGTAGCGAGGTTAATGGGCGTAACGATTCATAATTTGTGCCATTTATACGGTCTATAAATAAGGTGACAACAGAGTCTCGTGGTCGGTTCGTATGTAAGGGGGAAATCGGCTTATGTATTCGCTTGCGCAAAAAGATCACTAGTTGGTTCTAATTGTATACACGTACGTATTTCGATGCAACGGCTGGTTTCGTACCCATTTGGGTCATTCCCGTTGGGTATTCTAAGTTGGGAGACATTCGTAACTAAATCCGTAAATGCACCTGTGGCCAGGATTATTGGTGTATCCGACTAAATGTTGGCCATTGGGCAGCGTCCGGGATTATTGGGGTATCCGACTAAATGTCGGCCATTGCACTGTGGCCAGGATTAGTTGGATATTTGGTAAATGTTGGCCATTAGAGTGCGGCCAGGATTATTGGATTTTCTATTAAATGTTGGCTATGCGACTGTGGCCAGGATTGAGGGTATTCGATAAAATGTTGCCATTTGGCTATGGTCAGGATTAATCTACCTCGTAACGATCCAATATGGAACTGTTACAATTAGAATACAGCTGTAGGAGGTGATCTCGTTAGTGCCAATTTACATATTTAAAGATCTTCATTGGAATAACCATTCTTTAAAACCCTGCCCATGCATGCATGACCGCGGCGATTATTTTTCTGGTACTTATGTAGAATTACATCTGATTGGACCGTTCGTAGCCTAAGCACATTTATGAAGCTTTGTGGAAATGTCGAATATAGCCTGCTCAAGCTGCGGTGATTGAATGATGATCGTGTGCAATACATTGGCACTGACTCAGGCGTTGAACTTGTAAATTTTTACCACATTTTATGACAAACTTTTTGTTCAAATAATGTTCTTGGTGCGCTTAATTTGACACGTTTTTGTATTAGTTTTTGCATTAGGGTTTTTGATGAAATTAATCAGTGCTGACAATAACAAGCTATGCCGACTATCAGCGACTGTTACAGGCTTTAATCGCATATACACGTTGATCCATACATGTCAAACAGACGTGGCGCGTGGAAAATTTTAGCCAAAACTGGTATATAATCCAAAGGTGAAATTTGGCAAAATGGGTCGTCGACTGCGGAGGGGGAGGAATGTCGTCAACTTGTTGGAAGACATGTTCCCTGGGGGCCTCTACCCCCATCACTGGCTACCTTTGCCGAGACCTCGGAGCATCAGCACGTATGTTTTAATTTCATTTATAGCTACGCATATTTCGGTCCCAACTAACTATTGTAAGACACTCATTGTAGGGTAAAAAAGTAAGGACACGGGGAAATGTGAAAAATTGCTATATCTGGCAGAGTCGATGAACCATATTCAAGCCTATATCGGTCCAGGGAGTGGTCCCACAAAAAATCTTTGTCAGAGAAATTGTAAATCTCGAGAGCTGATTCTCTATCTCTATTTTCGATGCAAAGCCTGTGTCGCGAGATATGGGCTGCGAAAGACTGTTACCCGTATAACCAGATTTCACAAAGGGCACTCAAAACCTATCTCTTCGATGTGCGATACTGCTTAGCGATTAAAATCTAGCCATTTTACTTTCGTGAAAATTCAAATAAAAGTAGCGAAATTTTTGCGGCCAGAACTGTTCGCGTTCAACGAAAGGGCACATATATATAGTCATCGCTTTTGCTATACGACAAAAAATTGTCGAAAAACGTACGTCCGGAAATGAGTTATGAATGACAGCGACAAACAAAAAAGAAATTTTCACGATTATTCTCCCTAGCGCCCTCAATGGAAATTCCGCTAACTCTGTTTCAATAACATCATTTTATTGAGTTTCAGTGGCTTTGCTGTGTTCCCAACCCGAACCGGATCTCCATCCAGCATTTTAGGTTATAAATCTTGCGAAAGCCATCGAATCAAAAAATTGTACACGGCCTTCACATCGAGGGCCATTATATATTATATATATATATATACAACATTGTTGCATGCATTTTTGGTGGAAGATACCGTTTCTAAACTATGAGCAACAGCTTAAAGTTATCCTAAAAGTGAAATTTTCAAAATTGTTGCAAAGTAAGTTTTTTGTTTCTTCGGAGTGTACGATGGGATTATAGGGTTATTTAATGCGTTGAACACATGTGTTTCATTGTTTCAATCCTAAACTGGGTAAGCTATTAACCCTGCGGGAGTAACATTTGCTAAATTTAAGCCGGATCAAAATTAACTGCCAGTCATTGGTGGAAAATACCTCTTCGGTTTCGGGAAGGAATGTTTAACATATACTTCTGGTTATTATAATTTGATATAGGGCTTAAATGATCGTAGTATTGCTGATGTGTAATTGCTTGCGTGGAAGTTTGAAGGAGCTAAGGGAGCTGAATTTGCAACGATGAAATGTCATTAAGCGCATAGTAACCTGACTCGGTAGGTTCTTCTTGCTCCGGGAGTTACAGGTAAAGTTAAGTTGCACTCTGGATCACGAATCCATCGTATTCAGCGTTCTCGATAACCTAAAAGACACTTCAAATAAGATATAAACGCGTGATAATACGCCGAAATTTGAAAAAATATACGTATTATTTCTGGTAAAGGGTTGACGAACCATAACCGGTTTGTGCGACCAGGGAGTGTTTTCACAACAGTGTTATTTAGCAAAGTAGTTGATCTCACTAAGTTAATTCCAGGTAGTAGCCTCTGGTTTTCGATGAGAATCATGTGTATAGAGATATGGGCTGGCAAACTCTGATGCCCATAGGCTCAGATTTGGTAAAGAACTGTTAAAAATGTATTTTTAACATTTCGACTTGGGACAATAGGGTCGGAGCTTCTAGCGCTCAAAGGGCACATCGACATCACGTTTGCTGTGAAACAAATAATTTTGACGAAATCTATCAATGGGTTATGAGTGCAACGACAGAAATAAAATTTTTCATTATTTTCCCCTCAACAATCTCAGTGGAAACTCCGATTTAGCTCCGAAACTTTGTCGATTAGCTTGAAAAATAGTTGGCCAATTGAGACTACACAAGCCTTGCAGTATTAGAAATATGTGGTTAAAACTCACTAATATGGGTGGGTGAAAAGTAAACTTGCCGTACGTGTCTGGACCGATACAGCGGTCCGGCCTAAACCGTCAAATATTTAATTACATAAGTATACTGTCATGGCTATCAGGAACTAATCATTGATACATTGCTTTCTAGCTATGCCATCAAATTCATCTATTAATTGTGTATTGTGGCCATTTATGTTAATTCGTATTGATGAGCCGTGAATTATGGAATCGTCATAGGGTTGTACTGATCACACGTGGAAATGGCAAATGGCTGGCTATATCACCCTCTGTATCAGTCCTCTCAATGATACGCTAAATTTTGTACCGGGACTCAAATGTATTCATTTGCATGCTTAATGATGTGCAGTTCACTTATTCCTGGGTTAGCTATTGTAATGACATGTTTTATGAACTTCCATAATCGTCAGGGTACTGCAGCGGCGTTCTTTGTTGATCCATTTTAGTCAAAACATGTATGCTTAAGAAGCTTACCTACTTCGAAATTTCAAGCTGAAGTTAAATGCTTAAATATGCAGAGTCTATAACCGTGATAAAGTGCAGAAATGATCGTATCTATTAATAACACATATTGTAAATCTGCAACATTGGCAATATCTGGTGCAAAGGACTGCTTCAAATCAAATTTCCAGCACTGAAACTATTAAGCTGCTTTGTGCTCATAGAAGGCAACATTGAGTTGGGCATCAGGGCACTCTAGTGGTTGATCAGCTGACAAACTTGGGTTTTACTGTTGTTGAAACTCCTCTTGACCTTTTAATAGCTTCCGCCAGATGCAACGAAGAAATGAATTTTACCGTCTATTTTGCTAATTATGCAATAGCCGCAACAAGCACATGCACTACTATTCCGACCCTTTCAATTCTATTCTGAAGTACCAGTTATTGATAGAGATGTCGAAGTTCTCGTCGCCTGTTTTGGCATTTCCATTCTGTTACTGATGAGCTTACTGGCGCAACATCAGACTACGTAATTATCAAGTCTTTACTGTACAAACTTCAAGCAGTAGCGTTGACGTCAGTACAATGCTCGAATAGGTGACAGCATATGCACGTCACGTTCAATACTCCTCTTGAGTTCTTCGAATAGCTGAATTGTCAAAAATAGTTTGCTATGTAGGACTAAATTTTAACATACCATGATTAGATTTAAAACAATACCATAAATTCTCTATACGCTATGTAATAATGTAAGCACTACGGATGTTGTCTCATTTTACAGTACATTTTGAAGGTGTATACGATCAATTTGGAATCACGATATTTGCTTATTCAAAATGTCCCAAGCCTGAACGTCGATCGTGAACTGTTCAAAAAAGTTCGGCGATGCGGTCAAAGTCGACCCACGATACACCGTCGGCTTGACGATTACCCAAGCGTGGATGAATTTAGTGAAACTCATTTGGTAGCGTACGACGATATTGACAGTGCAAGGCGAGTTATCGAAGAGCTTGGTTAAACAATTGGTCGATAATCACTGCCAACAATATGAGGCCGTTTTATATGATTGTATCCTTTTTAATCGTTGGGAGCGTTTATTGATTCAGTTTTTTTGATTGCGGATATACCTAATGGTTGGATGAGCCGTGTTGTTGTGTGCTGCAGTGTATCTACGTTATAAATCATTGAAATAGAAAGAGCGGAGTTTCCCGAAATAGCGACAAAGCGTAACAAAATCTGTATTGTCCATCAGTTGCTCGCACAACACTTCACCAGGTTGATGGCTTTTAACAATTCTGTATTGGACTATATGTCCGCACCTAGCTTGGGGTATGCGTTGCTTTAATGATTTCATACCTGAATTCTTCAAAGCCGACTGCAGGTGGAGATCGATGTACGTTTTTGTTGTTGCCAACATTTTAGACGGTAACAATTGCCACCGTATTGAAAAATGGAGAAACCACCTCTAGAATGTCTTCATCGACTTCAAATAAAAATATAACATTTTGTCAGCGCAGCTACTTTCGAGCATAGTTTAAATCAAAGTTTAAAAGATCCAAAATCGAAATGTGAAAATTTTTGACAAAGTAAGTTTCTTGCTTGTTAAGCGTGAATAGTATTCTCACAAGGTTATTTTGCACCTTGAACACGTTGCTTTATTGTTTTAATTCTACATTGGGTACCTATGTTATTAACCTTGACAGTAACATTTGTTAAATAGCCAAATTTTACCACTTTTTCAATTTAAATGTTATTTTTTAGTATTAGGATTATATATATGTTTTCGGGTTGTTGAATACGGTAAACGCAATTGTATTGCGTGGTGCACATTGAATAAAGTATATGCGAAGGGGCGCTCAACGTAAATACTGGCTCAACTTATATATTTTTCTTGAAATATAGAAGGAACTATAAATTTCAAAAAATTTTTGGCTTTGGTTATTAGAGGAAGCGTTATAGATCATATTAATATAGTACATGTGTAGTTTTATTATGAAACTTTAAAGGAGGCGAAGAAATGTCAATGTGGAACATTATAATAGTCCCGGTTGTTACGTTTACGCTTCGCATAGTAACGAGTCTAATAATCAATGCGTTTTCGCTGTCCTAACAACTTGTACGTCTAAAAACTTTAGATATTAAAACATATTTTATGCATAGAAATAACTGTATGTAAAGTTAAAGTGGTGGTAGCTCCGAAAATACATCTTCACTGCGGTATGCACGGGTGTCGGAAGTACTGGGATCCTTGTCGAAACGAAGATATATCAGTTTAAAATCTTTTTCTCCCGTTTAAAAGTTTTCTTAACGTATACTGACGCCAACTATCCAAAGAGTGTGGATAATGGTCGATTGACTATGCGGCTACTAACCTCAGCAAATGATATTTAAGCTGCGCTAATTAAAGAGTTTGAAGGAAACAACGGTTTTACCGTGTTGTTCCTATGAGTGGAAAGTGGAACGATTATAGGTTTAATTCGTAATTTTTGGTGTAGAACATAGTCTTTTTAGTTTAAAAATATGAACGAAATTAAACTTGAGGCATGTGAGAGTTCATATTTTATAACGTTTGAGTTGGTTTTTTTGTATAACACACATATATTATTTGGATATTCGCAAGTACGTATAGGAAACGGAATGAGTTTGTTGAAAATTTTAACGTTAGACACAACGTTTCCACTTGTCGTGAACCTTTTCAAATTAAAAACTCTAACATATTTTGCTTGACTACTCCGAAGTCCTAAACCGGGCATCCTGAATCCGGCACATTTCAGGATAAAACCCAACATTTCTTTCTCTGCTAACCAGATATATGAAAGCTATTGAAATTTGTTTACTATAACTGTAGGAAAATCACGGTTTTAGGTGTCATTTTCTAAGCAAGGGCGTATGGTGTATGAGCTCACCCAATGCATCCATTGTTGCTTTTATAGAATTTGGGTAATCATTCCCAAATAATTTGGGAATTATCATTTTGAGTAATAGGCTATGTTATCTGTATGTACCACCCCAGAACCTCTGCACCTGAACCCATTAAAACACCTAAAACCTCGTTGACCTTAAACCCATCGAGGACAAGTTACAACGCATGAAGTGTTTGTGCTGGTCTCTAGATAACCAAACCATCGTGTTTAGCCTACCGAAAAACCTATATAGACAATTCTTGATGTCCTCTACACAGCACATAAAACTGAAGACATGCTTTATTCTAAAACTTGGGTTCATTCTTGGATTCCTAAAATCACAGAAAACGTCTGTAAGGGCATGGAATATACGAGCTGTGCTGTACTAAATATAATCAAACCTTCGTTTTCTGCGTGTTGATAGCATAACAGACACTCGTTGCAAGGTAAAGACATGCAATAACATGTCCAAATTTGAAAAATCAATATTTCTGGTTTAGGGACGGCGTTCCATTTTTGACTCACAACCGCTCTGGGAGTAGTCCCACAAAAGCTATTTAAATACGTTGTAGCTCGCGATGAGCTGATTATAATCCTTTTTTTGCGACGAGAAACCTATGAAAGACCGAATGAAACAACAAAGGCAATAGCAATAAATAGGAAGTTAAACAATAACCCTACAAGCCCATCTGTCACATGCAGCAACGAAATTCCGTTCATTAAAATTTTTAAACCTTCCCTATCGTGACATTTTTCTAAACCTCTGTTTATATCTGAAAATTGTTCGCATGAAAGTTTTTTATGCTGGTAGCGTAGCTCTCTGTCACGGAGTTCTGCATGTTGTCTAATTTTTTGATCTGTCTAGTTTACCAGAACTCGAATGCCAAACAAAAGCTATAGACAACATTGATGTCAGTTTTTTCATTTTGTTTCATATTTAAAAAAACTGATGGCAAAATCTAATTTATAGAACCAAAATTAGTTAAAAAGTAAAAGACGTGATATAGTCAAAATATTAGATAATGTAGTGTTTTTGGAGTTTTGTAATGCGTGACAATCCCAGTTTTTTTGAAAAAGCACTAATTTTTTTTGAAAACTGCCAGGGCGTTACCCCAATTTATTTACAAATTATTTGTATCTATGCAGCCTAAAAATCCTCAATCTTTGCTAAATTCTATACGCCGCGATCAGTCTCTGGTAAGATCACTATATGGAACTATTGGGGATTTAGCGTCACTAGACCAAGCAACGCTTCTCAGTGTTTTTTCGTAATTTCAGCTATGAGCTAATTAGAAGCATAGAATTTAAATTTTTCCCCGTATCCGCTCTAACATACATAATGCCTAATTACATTCAGTTGAATCTGAAAAGACACTTTTTCGTGCTAATACAGACACTTTGGAACCATTGTTTTGTTCCATGGGCTTTTTCAGACTTTGTTATCCGTTGCACAAATGGAAATATTAATACAATTTCATAGCTTTGGATCCGACGTGAGCCAGACGGAATACACTTGTCTTTATATTTTCATAAGTACCATGTGAGCTGTTGTTTTAATGCGACACTAAACAATATGCAAACATACATTCAATCTTAGAGTTTAACCATTACGCAACGAAATATTACAATATATTAGGAGATTAGTGAGCCTTGGTAATCACTCCTACTTTCATGGATTTGGGCGGAATTCGTAAATGGTCACTCAGAATTTGCTTTAATATTGGTTTAGATTATGTGAATAAAGGGGCATTGAAGATATGCTAAACGCAGAAAAACTAAGTACTGTTTTATTGCAACTAAATATTTTACTTGCAAGATAAGTTTCAAAAAGCTTTTGCGCTCCTCGGCAATAATTTCTCTACGCTAGGATTCGACCCCAAAAACAAACTTAATTCGGTTGCAAGTTTTGAAAACGTATGAAAATGAAAAGTGGAAGGGGTAACTTCGGGGGTCCTCACGTTCATTCTCGACGGAAATTTCAAAGTAAGGGCTTGAAAATAAATTTTGCTTAAAAATACTATATATTTCCATATTTTTTATGCCGTGAATGCATCTCGAAGCTATAAAACATCGTTTTCGTAAAAACGTTTATTTTTTTCAGTTTCCGGAAAAAATTGTGTTTCCGGCGCATGATCAATACAAGTGTGAACAAATAACATAAGTTAAGAAATATCGAATTAAATAAGTTATGGCAAAAATAAAACTCGTCCACCCCCAAATAAGCCCCTGATTTTTTTCTCCTTTTTCGAAAATTGCCTCCCATTTTATGCTCCTCCTGTCCGTGGAGAAACCAGGGAGCTGTGGATTTTAAAAGTTAGGTATGTATTTTTATGAAACTTTCAACTTTGCACAAAAGCTTGCGGCTCTCTTGATTTCGTGTCTTGCTTTGACGTGAGTATTACTGTCGTCTCGGTTGGACTGTCTCATTAAGCAATATTTTTTTGATCCGGTCTTGCCCACAGTGGTAAGGAACACCGCCCCCAATTTTCTAAATCTCCCCATGGCCGTGATAGTTTCCGGCTGAAGATAGGGAAATACGTATGTAGCATAAAGGAAAGTTTTATCGCGAACACTTTGAAATTTCCGCCGAGAACAAACATGTGACCACCAAAAATTTGCCACAACTTTTCGGAAGCCTGTGAACAGGTCAGTAACCTACTTTTAAGGTCAACCATATATACCTGAAAAATATTTTGCTTCTGTAAATATATCCTCTATTATTTGTAGTCATGCTATATAATTGGTGAAATCCAAGAAATGTTTTCCTTAATTCAAAAATTAGGGATCGCATATTTAGGAAGTGTAAGCGTCGCCTAGATATGGCGAGCTTCTATGGTGCTGTTCTGCACGTTTGTTATGCGCCCGAATTCGAAAGCTTAGGTGACGTCCGCAGGAAGCTGAGTTGTCGCTCGAGGGACGTCAGTCGACGGTTATATTACTACAGACAAGATAATATGGCGGATGCTATTTCGAGTGACTCAGGGTCGCAATCCAACAGCAGTGGTGACGCTAAAAACTCCATCGGTAGGTGTGACGATCATAGTTTAATTTATATTATCGTTGAATGGAAAATAGTCTAAAAATGCCATATATTTATTTATTAGTACGGAATTTGTTACTGACGGACGCATTACTGGTATGACATAAATATGGAAAAATAAGCCTTTCGGAAATGAAGTATTATAGCACGAATAGCTGATGTTTTATGTTTTTTGTAAAACTATGCGTAGCTTCAGATTGTCGCAGATCTTGGTGTTTAGTTGTTCTATTTTTATCTCAACTTTCGAATTTTTTCCCTGGTTGGTTTTGTTTCATAGCAACATGATAAATGCCGATGCCTCTTTTTTGTTTTTCGATTAAGGCTCCGGTTTTGGAATTTTGGGGTTTGAGGTACGGGGGTATGGCTGCCCGGTGGTTCCCCAACCCAAAATTCGGAAATTTGAAAAAATAAACTTATTGACGGTGCTGGTTTTTGCTCTGTGACCAATGGTTCCATGGGTACGAGGGTGTGACGCCCCCTAGGTTCGGGGTCAGAGAGCAAATTTTGGGGCATCCGAAGCTTATTGCCGGTGTGTTTGTTTTGTTCTAACTTGTACGGTATTGTGTGATATTCATGTAGCATATCGAGGTATACTATCAAGAGCTGAGGGGCTGCGCATGCAAAAGACATATGTGTACCTATGCTTCACTACGTTCTGCAATCTCGACAGAGTTACTATTTTGTCTGTTTCTATCATTCGTAACTCATCTTCGGGCGGACGGATTTCGGCATTTTTTATTTGAATGCAAAAGCGATGACGATGTATTTTTTATTTGAACGTGAACAGCTTCGAACCCATCTTCAGGATGAAAATGGTAAAAAACATATGTTTTAAGGGACCTTTGCCAAATCTGGCCATACTGGTACCAGTGTGTCGTAGCCATATCGACACAGCGACACAGGCTTCGCATCGAAAATGCGGGACCTGCAGAATCAGATCATCTAGGCCTACAATTTTGCTGGGCCGCTGTGGCGCCAAATATGTTTCGCCAGCTCTTTACCAGAAATAGCGATTTTTAAATTTTCATCATGTTATCTCGTATTTTTACCTTACTATGAGTGCTGGTTACTAAGCACGCTGCATACGACGGTTTTGCTATCTAAAGCCCAATTTGACTATATTATATCTTTTCATGTGGTTTCAAGGGTTTTACGGTCGACGGACCCGATTTCCAAATTGCAGTGAGTTTTCATTTTTTGGCTATGCTTCGCGTGCAGGACATCAAGAATTGTCTATATAGGTTTTTAGCAACGCTGAATTCGATGGTTTGGTTATTTAGAATCCACGAATATTTCATTGTTTTTCACATGTTATCAATGGGTTTAGAGTCAATCAGTCCGATCGCTATGTCAATGAACCTGATCGCCATAATTCGTGCAGTTTTTCGTAGAACATAACTCGCAACACAGGCTCAACATCGAAAACCCGACACCACCATCCTGACTCAGCTCATCGAGTTGTACAACTTCATTGACCACGACTGTGGGACCACATCATGTCCCACGAATACGGCCTCGTCCATGCCGGGTCTGAAATACCGTATTTTCAAGTTTAGGCATGTTGTTGCGTGTTTGTATCTAACAATGAATGTCTTGCTAGGCTATCATCACGCTAGTTCGTAGCAAGAAAATAAAATATCGAACGCGCCACAGTTTCAACGCTGACGAAGTTATTTTAATGATGATCCGAACGTTGCGGCAGGACCGATAGTAGTGAACGCAACAGCATTCGTTTAAATGACTGTCAACATTTCAGCGACCGACTAATTGTTATCGTAAATTTTGAACAAGCAGGTTTTGAGCGGGTCTCGTGGGGACTACAAACATTTTTGAAAAGAGTGAATGTAACATTGTACATTTGTTCAGGTAATATTTCAGGAGCGATATGATGGTACATCGAAGCCTGGTTGTCAACTGTAACTCCGTCAGCTAGCAACAGCCAAGTTATTTTATGAATAAAATACATAATATATATCTGGACTGGATGTAATCATAACTCCGGTTACGGCGAAATTCGTGGCCTGGTTGTGACAAAGTTGAAAATTCTATCAGACTGACTTCCAACTACTAATGTATGAAATACTTACAATACTTATTGAAATAGGATGTGGTGATAGTGGGTTGTATTATATAAACTGTACATTCGTCAAAAATGGTGCTTTCAATTCTGACGAAATGTACGGGTACTGCGCCGGTTGTATGCGTTATTGCCATGGGAGATTGAAAAACGTTGCAATCAATGAACGAGAAATATTTAGTAATGAAATTACTTAATAATCCGATACAGTTGATATTGTGTTAAATGACCATGTAATTTAAACGGAGCGAGCGAAGCGAGTAGAGTTTCTACTGAGAGCGCTAGGGAAAAAGTGAAAATTACTTTTTTGTCTATTCCAGTCACTCATAACGCATGTTCGGGTGAATAGATGTCGATAAATTTTTTATTCGATAGCCAAAGCGATTAGGATGCATCCTTTAGTTGAACGTTAACAACTCCGACTTTATCTTCGTGGTCAAAATGACACAAATAAGGTTTTTAAGGGTCCTTTGCGGAATTTGGCCATACGCGTATCAGTCAATCGCAGCCCATATTTCGTGACACTGGCTTCACATCGAAATAGCAACATTTAGAATCAGCTCATCTAGATCTTTTTGTAGGACTACTCCCTGAGCCTACTGTGGGGGCCGAATATGGCTCGTCGACACTTTGCCAGAAATAGCGATTTTTTAAATTTCGCCATGTTGCGTGTTTTATGCTTACGGCTGTCTAGGCTAATAAGCTCCCTCAATACGATGGTTTTGTTATTTAGAGTCCAACTTGACTCTACTATACCTTTTAGTGGGGTTTCAAAACTTTTTACGATTGATGCACTTGATTTCCAAAATGTTAGTTTCAATTTCTTTAGTTATTTATTGCTTGCAGAGCACCAAGAATGGTATATATAGGTTTTTCGGTACAATGAATACGGTTGTTTGGTTGTCTAGACTTCACCACTAATATTTCATACCTATTACGATATTTTTCAAAGAGTATCGTCGATGAATCTTATTACCAGAATATAGTCTGTCTTAAGTAGCTTGTTTATGTATTGCATATAGACCATCAAGATTGGCTTACATACGTGTTTTAGGCATGCTGACTATGCATCTAGTCCGATTTTTAGAGACTAGCACGAATACTCTCTGCGTTTTCTGATGAGTTTGACGGTTTTAGCCTCGACGAGGTTTTATATAGTCTTTTCAATTGATTCACGGTTTCAGAGGGTTTAGTGTACTATATGCATCAAACATGAAGCGTTTACAAGGTTATTTCACAAATTTACCATTTCATGAAACCATGCTCGCTTCGGTTCACTCTCAGTTTGCGAGTTACTAGTTAATCTATTATGCAGTATTATCTTTACGTTAATAAAATATAGAGATTTATGTTTTGTGGAGAAACGTTACTAGCTACAAAATAGCTTTTATCCGTTGAAAAATTTGTTATACAGTTGTAACTGTATCATTAAGGTGTCAATATTAGGCCGATGAAAGTGTCTGTAGCGTTACTTTGCTGCTTACAATGTTTTCAGTGTAAGATATTTTTGTGCATTAATAGCATTGCCTGTCTTGTAGTGTCATTTCTCTACTTTTGTGTTTAATAAATATGGTGATTTTTCGAATGTTATGCATTTATATCAGAAGATTTCGTCGTGCAACATTGGTTTTAGTATGTAATTATGTCTCCTACAGCTTATATACAGTTGTCATTATTTCTTGTACACCAAAAGAACCTGTGCGTTCAGCTGTGTAGTCGCGGAGTTTGACTAAAGGCTGATAGTTATAGCTAATGGCCGGGAGGTTTGTAATTTTCAATCCGAAGGCCTTGCTGTTTTTAACTTATTTATATTTTTCAAGTTTTGGATTTTTTAAAGTTGAATCATAAGATAAGGTATGGCAAAAATCACAATTTATACACAGGGTTTTTGAATGCTTGCGGGGGCGGGGTGGGGGAAAGCGGCGGGGCTCGCCACGGCCCGCCATTCCAGCCGACATCTCCACTGAGCATTTTGCTAATGACATGCACCAGTGGTGCCTTAGTTCGGCAGAAACCGGTAGCGCTGGAGTTTGACAGTGAACGTGAACTAGGAACTAGGAATGGAAACTGACCGAGCAGAGTTACCTATTAGAAAACAGGTTCTAAGCACTTGCCATGTAACAACTAGCCTATTCCCCACAGCGTAAGTTTGGGTCAATACTTTAAGACATAGGAGTTCAAAGTGGATAGGGGTACACCTCCATAAGCCATATTACCTTACTCTACGGCAACTTTAACCCTTCGTCCCGGCTCTGGGGAATTGCGAAAATGGGGAGATATTTTAGCATGCACTGGTGAATTGGCAGAAATTTAGCAAAATAATTGGGGAAAGTGAGCTCCGAAACCTACCCTACCCCCTACCCCCGCGCGCCGACGGATCTTGGACAGCTGTGCGGGTGTATGAACATTTTACATAAAAGCTAAAATTTAATGAAATACGTTATATATAAAACATTGTTGAATGTATACAAAGTGGATATATTGTTTAATTATTGGATACCAAAACGAAAACTATGAATTTTTATAGCTTCGATATGCTTGGTTCATAATTATTTTAAGCTACAAGCAACATCTAATATTGTTTGCTCGTGTATACCAGTATATATAGTATACTGATTTCGTGATAGATATCGTCATACTTGTACAATCTGTAATGTATACATACGAAATGGAATAAAGAGCAGAAATTTAACAAAAATTTAGTTTTCACAAAACTGTGAAAGTTTATTATGTTGAAAAAAACTGAAGCGGAGTCTTATTTTAAATGAAACGAAACTTTAATTTAATTGATATTTGTATATACAAACTTTTTACGCTGCCGCGGTACGATTTTTTTGTTTTCGGGTTAAAATTTATTATAATATTTTAATGCTATATATTAATTCAAAATCGTTTGTTCGTTTTCGGGGAAATTTCAAAAGGGGGGATAATAAATTTTGTTTAAAAATACTAAATATTTTCATATAGTCTTACTGCCGTGCATGTATTGTCAATCTATGAAACGGCGTTTTTGCATTAAAAATAGTTATAATTAATGTGTAAAAAAATAATTTGTAAACAAAAAAATTTGGATTTAGTTTAATATGGTGGGTTTCGGTCGAATGGGTAGGCGGACATGGAAAATCTCATGAACATGGGGGATTTGGAAAGTGGCTGGGGTTCCACACTGTGGACAGGCAAGTATATATTTATGTATGAACTCAAATTTTGGTGTTCCGCATGGTTGGGTACAGCTAGCATGCTTCTAAGCTATATAGGCGTAACCACCCGCTTCATATATAGGTCACGTTTATCGCCCATGAACAAACGGCTTATATCGTAAGAATCGATAGGGGATTACCCTTAATGGTCGAGCCCCTGTGGAGGCTGAACCGAACCGCATCCCTCTTCGAAGAAGCTAGCGGAATTTGTTCCTTTAGCTTTGTTAGTGGTAAAAATCATTAAAATTTTTTTGCCCGCCTGTGGAGATCATAACTTATCACCGGACGGATGGATATGTTATATTATTTTTTTATCACTAATTCAATCTTTGCTCTTTGCCCTTTCAGTGGATGCTAAACCCGCCGACCACGCCTTCCTGGTAAAAATGGGCCCCAATAGGGCTGAGAGTCACATTTTTTTGATTTTGGCCCTGTGTATCTTTCGCGACCTATATCTCGAGATATAGGTTTCCCGGTGAAAAATGGAGACCAGTACAAGTTTGTTGCATTTTTCTCAAAAAAACGTTTTCGAATTATCAGCCACAGTTTTAAAATAGCCGAAAAAAGTTAAAATTTGTACAAAGAAAGTTTTTTGCTTGTTGGGGTGAACTATGAGATTATAGGGTTATTGAAAACATTAAATAAGTTGGTGTCATTGTTGTAACGCCGTATTGGCTGTGTTATTAATTCTGCGGGACGGTGCGAGAGCAGATATATAGCAAATTTTGAAACCAAAAATAGTCACGATTTTGTTACTTTTCCAATATAGATGTATCTAGGTTAATCGAGCGTATCTATAGGTTTTGGAGGTTTCTAAATATGATAAAAGCAATTGTACCTATTTGTGTGGTATGCATCAAATAAGGCAAGTTTTAAGGCCCCATGTACTACATAAAAATGGCTATATACAAATTATAATTTGTCTTAAAGTTTGTGTTTATAAATTTCTAAAGTTTTGTCCTTTTTGATCATTGGAAGAAAAAAATTGAAATTTCGGTTTTGATATTTGACTAAAATGATCGTAGCGTTGGCATTGAGGTATTGCCGGTGTATTATTGCTGTCAAGGTACTTTTAATGACCTGAATTTGGAACGACAGTCGGTCAATGAGGGCAAAGTATGCACACTTCCATAAAAATGGCTATATATATACAAATTATAATTTGTCTTAAAGTTTGTGTTTATAAATTTCTAAAGTTTTGTCCTTTTTGATCATTGGAAGAAAAAAATTGAAATTTCGGTTTTGGTATTTGACTAAAATGATCGTAGCGTTGGCATTGAGGTATTGCCGGTGTATTATTGCTGTCAAGGTACTTTTAATGACCTGAATTTGGAACGACAGTCGGTCAATGAGGTCAAAGTATGCACACTTCCTCCGTTTCACATCGCTTTGCGAGTTAGTACTAGCACTAACTTTTCTATTTTGAGTTTTGATAATGCATTTCCGAATAGCGCAACTGGACACTTGCCGTTTACCTTTAATTTGCAACAAACGTACAGGAAAATTAATTGTCGAACCATTAGCAACTACTAATTACTAAGTGAACCTAACTGGTAGCTATGTCTGGAAGCATGTTTATGCACTTCATAGCACAATGAGGTATACTGACATTTTCTCAAGCTCTTCGTGCTCCAGGACACGGGGCGTTAAAGCGTAAGCTAATATTATGAACTATTTTCCAAAACCCAGTTCTTACTCGTCAACGTCTTATTCGTCATTCAATTCTTACAACGTCCGTAAGGGTTATGTGGCTACTATATACAGTCGAGGTCGGCCCTTGTGATAATTTTAGAGGCTAGCTCGGCCATTAGATATATTTGCAGGGTCTGGAGCCATTCGGAAAATGTCACAAAAGCTGGTCCAGGCTAACCGAACCGGACATTATCGCCGTGGCGGGCTGTGACAATTTCGGCTTAGTGCACACATGTTTAGGAAAATGATGCACATGTACTCTTTTGTATGTATGCTTAGTATATATACATGGCTCATATAGGGACCTTAGCTTAGACTTTCGGTATAGTATATCCACAACGGCATAGCATGCATTATACTTCGGCCCCTGAAGTTGACATGGGCCATAAATTGTATTACCAATAGAGGTATATTTAATAGCCCACCGGTTTTGCTCCAAGGAACATTAACCTCGCTCGCCATGTAGCGAGTATATTGCAAGGATACATGGTTTTATTCTGTTTGATACGCAATGCCCTGTAAATACCCGCACTAAGCTGTTCTTTTCAAGACTGGATCATTGTTAACGTTTCGGATGATCTTTTTGTATCTTTACTCCAGTGCAGGGATAAGTGAGTTGACTGCGTATACATGTGTTATGTGGGATTTTGTGCAGCAATGGGTGATCGTTTCCAATCTTTAAACGTCTGTAGTATAGTGCAATGTTCGGAATTGTGATAAATTATTTTAATAAAATTGCTTCATAACGTGTTTTATTTGAGTATATTTTGCCAATTTGTCGGCTGCGATAACGCTACCTGACCAAACACAGTAGCGAGCAAAAATATGCGCCGGGATGTTTACCTGCGTAGATAGAGCCTATGCGCAGTTGCTTTCGCAAAACCACTTCAACTTTAAGGGTGCGTTATGCATAAATTTTACTAGTTTTCTCCCCGTGTCCCAAATTGGGACTTCGGCGCCTTCATGCCCTTATACGACCGAAGTCGCATGTATGGGACACAAAGCGTTGCGTGTTATAGCGTTAGTGATCAATATTTTTTTCTACTTGTTTCAGTGATTATGTTAGCAACTGCAGCTGTTCTCTCATTTTTATACTATCAAAGATAATGTTTAACCCTTTTGACTTTTCGTTCGAACGATTTGAGCGACACGGATAATGATCTTAATTACAATCCCACGGACGTACATGATTATAACAAAGTTGAAGAATCAGATGGTTACGGTTCGCATGTGGACCCAGGTAGCCTTGCCTCGGTAGCTCACATTGCTGCGTCTGCTATTTTTTGAACGAATAGGTTTTGAATCTAACTCTGGAGCAGACCAATTTGAAAGCTGATAAATTCTACTGCTGTGCCACGAAGATCCCGCTTGAAAGAGTGGAGGCCAGCTCAGAAATTTAACATTGAGGTCATTGGTATCATTCAGTGCATAGGCATTGTCAATTTGCCTACTCTTGAACGGTTATGTTATCTACAATGATTTTTACAACCATAGCGCAAAGATGTCTGCTTGATTTTCGTGAAAATCTTGAAGAAATAAAAGAATGGGTGCTGGAAACCCGAACGCAAGAAGCTAGAAAGCTACCACGAGGCGCTGCCATCGGCGGAAGGAATATCAAAGTAGCTGCGGCTGGTCATTTTTTGAAGCGAAAGACTGCAGAAGAGGATGGAGATGGAAAGAAAAAAGATGTCCTTGTTTGATGTACAGAGTTCTATGCAAATTTGCGAAAAGAATTGGATATACAAACTGCGAATATAAAAGTTATCACATTTTGTGAAGGGTGTGATCAAAACCGTTTTTATGCTTAGAATGTTTCAATGTTAAGCATGACACAAACTATGTTTCAAGCGCTGGGGAGCTTTACAATTGGCTGGCTAAACAGTAAAAATAGAAAATATGCAACTACCTGCGTAATATGAGCGGAAACATAAATAAAATAAAAAAAATATATATTTTGAAATGTGGATGCCTTGTTTATTCCGCTCAGTCTGTTGATATTTTGTTTGCTTTGCAGCTATTTTGTAAGAAACCTAAGAATATATACTATGTGGCCTACTAAGGCCCCTTGCCCGATTAACGTGTCCACAGGCAAGCACTAATATATAGGCTTGTAGCAAAATTGAAATTATATTTTATTATTAAATAAAGTTATTTTGTGAGCTACTTCTGTTACCACAACACGGCGAACATATGCAACGAAACTGATGTCTAACGCCGATTCTTTTCTGCAACATTATAAACCTTATCATCAGGTCCCATATTTGGGAGTTTGGCGTGGAAAATATATGTGCGTAAGTCCCATATATGGGACCTCGGCAGGGCAAGTGTGAAATATAGCGTTCCGTTTGTCTCAATTTTTATTACGTGTGGGTACGGCTCTCTAAAGTGACTGTATTTTATACGTTCGGTTAGCTCCCGGTTCTGCAGCCTGTTTGTTTTGTGCTGTGTTCTGTGGGGTTGGGAGTGGTGCTGAGCCAAATAGCCTGACATTCGTGCTATTCCAGTGTATGTCATTCTTCGACTTTGAAGCGATATCCAATAGCTTAACATTCGTGCAATTTTAGTGTGCCAATCTTCGTCACGCCGCCTGTCCTAAGATTCAGCAGTCGCAAGCCGGAATATTTAGTATGTTAAGGTGTGCGGATTCGTGAGGGGCCTTGTTAAACCTGGGAGAATATAATTGCACGGTTTTGTAGCGAGCAGGTGGTGTGTAGGGGAGCTCCCGCGGTGGTTGCTGGAGTGGGTGTATAACAGAATCAGATGGGGTTTTGCCGGGGCATTGATTTTTGAACATTGTTGCTCTGGTCTCACCACAATAAGCGCCTTATGTAATTTTCACGTCTGCGATGTATTTGTGGCATGTATTGTTCATCAATCCAAAGATTTGTTGAGTGTAGAATCATGATCAATCTGATAAGAAGACACTAAAAACGTATATACCAGCCAAAATTAAAACCTTAGGCCAAGTTAACTATGCGGGGCCAAAGTGCAATGCATAGCATGCCATTCTCGATATACTGGACTTAAGTCATTACAGTAAGCTAAGACCGGGGTCTGTCGCTCCCGCGCTACGCTGTTCTTTTTTTTAACGATATAACGTATTGCCCCTCAGGGTTACCTTGGCGAAACTATAGATGCGTGCTGATATCGAATGGGACGTAGGGAATGTTACGTTGTATGGGGATGAGAGGCGCATTTATTACAAACCGACATGTTTGTCCAGTTGCTAAAGTTGCGGTTCATTATTTATGCTCCTAACCGGGTTGCCCCGCCCCCCTGATGGCGTCGAAGGCGCTGCACCGCCTATCCTTCCCGTCTACCGGCTGACTTCCTCTGGGAGGTCGAAGGACTCCCCATGAGACCTGGCTACCCCTCCGGCTTCGAGCGTGTGTGGTGTACATTTTTGATGTTAGCTGCGCAGACAGTATGATATATGCTATGTGTATATATGCCGATATGGTCACGATGTTTTCTTGGTGATGTCGGTACAAGTAAAGGTTTAAAGCCGATATATGGGGGTCTGCTCAAACAAACGTTGACGTGACGTGTGTATTTCGTAACACCATTACGTTTTGTGTCTATTTGGGGTATATGTAATATATATGAACATATCCTATGCTCTGTTTTTGCTTCGCTATCACAGTCCCACTCTTCAGTGATACCTGAAATGCTAATATTCATTATTTTCGGTTTTAGTTAGGCTGGTTAGGTATTGGGAATATGTAACTATTTTCACAATTTTTCAGCATACCACCGCTTAAGATTGCTCCGAACTCCTCCTTTTAGTTCATTTTACGTTGTATGTAGCAAGCAAATTGCATGAACACTTTACAGTGAATGCCCCTGTTAGAATTAACGAAATAGTGTTGTTGGAGATTTGTTCGATGTTTGATCGCATCTAATCGAAATATAAAAATGCCAATGTTGTTCCAACATGTTCTTGTATTCGAAAAAACCTTGTTCTATTGTGCGAGCAGCGTAGACGTTCGTTCGCAATCTAAAGGTCATTTCTGGCGGGAACTGTTGTTCTGAAAAGACGATGAAGGCATGCAAACTTTATACCTATATGTATATGTCACCTCTTCCTTTATTACTAATGGCTCCGAAATTTCTTCATCTTATTCCAGCTATCAAAAGAGAATGAAATAGATATACTGTCAATTATTATCGAGCGAGGCGTAAAGGATCTAGTATGTCGATGCGCGTCATTAATGCTGAAGGAACCGTCATAAAGGTAAGATGTTGTTATTATCATTAGTCTGGTCTGGAAAGACGCGTATCGTTACATACAGAAGCGAAAACTAATTTGTTCGCAAAAAACAATTGAAAATCTGCTAATTTTTGACGAGCTGTTTGCGAAATATCTCTTTGTATGTCTGTTCGACAACTGCGGAACAGTGGATTAAGTAGAAGCGGTAAAAATAAAGCCGCCTGCGAGCACATAGTATAAGCAAACTCGGCGGATTTTTGCATGCGAACTTGCTATATTGTGCACTATATTCTGTTCGTAACTAATGGTCAAGCATGCTCTACTTGCTTATTATATGTTTAAGAAAATTTTCCCAAGTACCATCCTATAATCAACCCCATTTTGTGAAGAGCACTTAATTTACTTTTTCTCATTTTAGACTAGACACTCTTCATTCAAAAAATTTTGCATGGGCTGTAACAAGTCAAAATTTCCAAAACGGGGATTGGAAAAAGGAACTCTTCGGTGTAACATTCTTAAAAACTATATTTAGTTTCATGATAAAAGTTTTGTGTTTTGCTGTAAACTTATATATAATACAAATGCTTTTGCAATCATAGCATTGTCCGTTGTTATTTTAACCACTAAAATATCGAAAACACGTAGGACTACTGGACCCTGTTGAGAGTAAATTTTTTACAACTCCCTAGGACCTGTGGAACCCCTGACGTAATATAACGGTGGTTTGATCCTGGTATAACACCACCTTTTCTGCGTGTCACAAAACATGGTAATAGCTTATCTAAAAGCACAGAAAATAACGCATAACAAAGACGCTACGAGGGACGATATTCTTTCGGAAAATCGGTTTCGCCGACGATGCACCATAAAGTTTTAAAAACCGTTGAAAAGGTACATATAGTACATTCATGTTCGATTGCAGCTGACCATATAGCGACAAAAAACTTATATATGTAGACCATTGCCAATGCCTGCATGCAATACAAAACCACAGAACTGAAGAACAGGCTATATTCTGAAAGCCGGGCTTGTCGACCCTAAACACATTGACAACCACTGAAAAAGGACAAAATGTTAGTGCTACACTCTAGATTATCATCGTATTCAGCTAGCTTGATAACCCAATGCACACTTGTAAACCAAAACACGCAGTACAGCACCGAAATTATAAAAATCGATATTCCTGTTATAGAACCATATTCAGGCCAACCTCTATAAGGACTGTGAAACATGGGTACCGTATGGCCAGGTTTGACAAAGAACTCTTAAAAACTATTTTTTACTCTTTTGATTGGAAGATGCTATCGAAACTCTTAGCGTTCAACTAAAGGGCACATTATGATCACTTTCGCTATCCAGCAAAATTTTGTCAAATTCCATCCACCAAAAGATGAGTTATTATTTACACCAACAGGACAAGAAATTTTCACGATTTTTTCCTACCGTCCACTCGATTTGCTCGTTGCGTTTGAATATTATCCCCATTGTAACTTGAAAACAAAAAACTCGTTTAACCTGTTAGCCCTATAATCTCAACGTCCACAGTCTACAGGCAGAAAACAAACTTGTCGAAATTTTTAAAATTTCATTTTGTGGATATTGTAAAATCCGGCTCCTAACTCAAAAACGGCTGCGATGACAAAAAAACTGCACTGTTCTAGCTCTCGATGAGATAAATTTGTACTCTCCATTTTCCAATAACATGCCTGTGCCACGAGTTATACCTAAGCAAAGCAGTTTGGATGATTGTTTCAGATACCTATCTGATCAGACTGTCAAACGTAATTTATTGCTATTTCAGGTGACTTCCAAGTTCGGCTTTATATATTGCCGATTTTTGGATATGTTTGTGTTTTTTCATCGGCTGGACGTGTCACATCGAACGGAGGACGATCCTGCGCCGGACTTGTCATATATTTTCGGAAAGGTAAATGTATGGTTTTTATATCAACAATAAAAAATACTTTCAGTATCATAATGACTTAACGGCTTGGGCCCTGTTTGCTGGGCTGCTGGAACGAGTACTGTGTAATTGTGGTAGTAAACTTGATGTCGGCAATTGAATGCTTGAACAGTGAGATAAAACACGAGTGAATCGAACAAGCAAACATAAACTAACAACTACTTAGACGAAATGATGCGAATTTTCTCCAACGATACCTCACCTGAAAAAAACTATAGCTGGATTTAATATTTACTTGTTTTGATCTGTGACAACAATTTGATCCTTTAATTATGACGTATTTGTGAATGCTAAATGAAGCGAATTTGGGGAAAATTGGTCCATAAATAATCAGTTTTTAGTTATTTGTTTTAAACATCTGTACAAACTTTATGTGGAGCCGTTAGTGACCTGAGAATTAGTCCATGTATGCCCTTGCTACTTTATTAAAGCGACCTTGCTCTATTCTGCACTCACAATAAAATAAATACATACTATCTATCGTTCTAACGAAAAATTTTTGAAGTCCGATTTTCTATACCATTCGAAGCTGCAATTTTTGCAGATCACATTTTCTAATACCGTTATGCCGCCAGATTTATGTACTACATGAAGGTTATACAATGTATATATTAAGGGAAACATACTTCGGTGAAAATACATTATAGATTGTTTTGCATAAGTATGTTATGGGCATGTGAATGGATAATTTCTGTCAGTAATTTATTTTTCCGCTAGTGCCGTTGGCCGCTCGTTAAATGGAGATCATGGTAATACAGATTGTACTTGAGCGATATTTTTTGGTGCAACTTAAGTACCTTAGGGCCAGGGAGTAACCGGAATTCCGGTTCCAGCGAAAATCGTGTTCCAGTTTCGGCAAAGTGCAAAAACCATACCGGAACCGGAATTCCGGTGTAAAAATTTTGTTTGAAATTTTCCACGTTTCTTGCTTTATCCTGTAATCCAAACATATGTAATATATATTATACATTGATCAAGCTCCAATGCAACCAAGCAAAAGAAAAGATTAACTAACCAATTTGCCCTGTAAAACGTAAGTAGGGCACATAATTTGAGCAGGAATTTTTCATAATAACCTGCAGGAGTTTGTTAAATCAAAGCCAGGTCGATGCTTGTAGCAGCTATTTTACACATCCAGAAGTCTGTTGGATACGTTTGAATTAAACCGGTCCAACTCGGTAACAGAGTATGGCTTACGCAGAAGTACTTAGGGTATGCTTGGCTAACATAAATTGCGTCAAGCACCCGCCAGTGCGCTTGTAAACTTGGTAAATCAGATTAACTTGAAGTAAACTAACGTTATCTGCAACGTAGCTAGAAACTGCTTTCTTGGCAATGAACTGTATTTATTGATACTGTGCGGGCAGCATCACAGTGTGTCTCATTTATAGCATTCTGATTAGAAAGTTATCATCATTATGATCTAACTGACGGGCACTGTTTGTCCAATGCTAGCCTAAACAGTGTCTCTGACCACTGATCAGAAAATTACCTTCTATCTATTATTTTCTCTTAGAATCATATAAACCAATAATTTTAAGTTTCCTACAGAAGAACATACAACAAACGTATGTGTAGTAACGGGAGGCGACTGGAGACAGAGCCGAAAGTGTGTATTCTACGCTTCAAGCTTTGTAAGCATATTCGATTTGACGCAGTATATGCAATGGTGTATAGTGGAAGGCATTTTTGCTCTGGGGGTCCAAAAATCGACATATTTGATCGATAAATAAACATTATTAGCTTCATCAGTCTCTTTAAAGTTTCAGAAAGGCAATAATACCATCGCAAAACCTTAAGTTTAATGTAAAAGTTATTTTTAATGCATTTTAAATCCACTATACCTTCATTTCTTCCATCATCTGTTTTACTATATATAAATTTCAAAGACCAAGTTCCGGTTCCGGATCCGGTTTAAATGGACGGTTCCGGTTCCGGTTATTCCCTGCTTAGGGCTTATTGATGCTACTTCTGGCACTATAATTGCTACCGATTTTAGGGTGATAAAGTATTATTCGATGCTGAGCCCCAAGCGGTGATAAACAATTGTAAATTGAAAGCGTGCAACAACAGCATCCGGTTGGTAAACAAAAACAATAACATTGATCGATTTACTGGTTTTGGAACTGTTTCGCATTTATCAACACGCCACGGGTATGTTATTCCTTATCTGTATTGTTACCGAGGCAGCGTTACAAGATTGTTATTTGAAATTTCATATGGCACTGCAGTTGTTTCTTGATCACTATCTTATTAGCATTATTATGGATACATGTTTTTGTTGTGACATATGCCCAACATTTTATTTCCTAAAACAATCTTTATCACCGTCGAGGACTCATCGTTACAACTAATAAGCCAACAGCGAAGGATATTCGTTGAGAAACGTATTGTTAATTTAAATTGTGTTAGTAGTCTGTGTACCATTTTTTTTCTAAAATCATGTTTGTCACTTATTACAGCTACCAATCAACCCATGAGAAACACTTTTGTTTGATTGCATTGCTAGTTGTAGAGCCGTTTGTCAAAAGTTACAATGCAACGACACGTTGATTATATCGTTACCTAGCTTTTAAAACATACTTTACTAATAAAAATAACGAAAATAGACTTGATTTGGTCACGCTAAAGATTAATAGGGATAGGTATTTAACAGGGAATAACCGGAACCAAAATTTACCGGAACCGGAACCAGCAACCGGAACCGGAACCGGACCCTGGTCTTCGAAATTTATATATAGTAAAACAGATGATGGAAGAAATGAAGGTATAGTTGATTTAAAATGCATTAAAAAGAACTTTTACATTAAACATATTGTTTTGCGATGGTATTATTGCCTTTCTGAAACTTTAAAGAGACTGATGAAGCTGATAATGTTTATTTATCGATCAAATATGTCGGAACCGAAATATGTCGAAATATGTAGGTTTTTGCCCTTTGCCGGAACCGGAACACGATTTTCGCCGGAACCGGAACCGGAATTCCGGTTACTCCCTGGTATTTAATCTTTCAGTGTTACCTATGGGTCAGGGAATAACCGGAACCGAAATTTACCGGATCCGGAACCGGAACCTGGTCTTCGAAATTTATATATAGTAAAACAGATAATGGAAGAAATGAAGGTATAGTGGATTTAAAATGCATTAAAAATAACTTTACATTAAACTTAATGTATTGCGATGGTATTATTGCCTTTCTGAAAGTTTAAAGAGACTGAGGAAGCTAATAATGTTTATTTATCGATCAAATATCTCGGTTTTTGGACATTCAGAGAATTCAAATGTCTTCCATACACCATTGCGTATACTGCGTCAAATCGAATGTGCTTACAAAGCTTGGAGCGTAGAATACACACTTTCGGCTCTGTCTCCAGTCGCCTCCCTTTACTACACATACGTTTGTAGCATGTTCTTCAGAAGGAAACTTAAAATTATTGGTTTATATGATTCTAAGAGAAATTAATAAATAGAAGGTAATTTTATGATCAGTGGTCAGAGACGCTGTTTAGTCTAGCGTTGGACAAACAGTGCCCGTCAGTTAGATGATAATGATGATAACTTTCTAATCAGAAAGCTATAAATGAGACACACTGTGATGCTGCTCGCACAGTTTCAATAAATACAGTTCATAGCCAAGAAAACAGTTTCTAGATGCGTTGCAGATAACGTTAGTTTACTTTGATTTAGACTGATTTACCAAGTTTACAAGCGCCCTGGCGGGTGCCTGACGCAATTTATGTTAGCCAAGCATACCCTAAGTACTTCTGCGTAAGCAATACTCTGTTACCGAGTTGGACCGGTTTAATTCAAACGTATCCCACAGACTTCTGGATGTGTAAAATAGCTGCTACAAGCATCGACCTGGCTTTGATTTAACAAACTTCTGCAGGTTATTATGAAAAACTCCTGCTCAAATTATGTGCCCTACTTACGTTTCACACGGCAAATTGGTTAGTTAATCTTTTCTTTTGCTTGATTGTATTGGAGCTTTATCATTGTGTAATATATATTACATATGTTTGGATTACAGGATGAAGCAAAAAACGTGGAAAATTTCAAACAAAATTTTTAAACCGGAATTCCGGTTCCGGTATGCTTTTTGCCCTTTGCCGGAACCGGAACCGGAACACGATTTTCGCCGGAACCGAAATTCCGGTTACTCCCTGCTATGGGTGTCATCCTGAAGATACTGATATAACAGTACACCGGTACATATTGTAATTTCAGCAATAAGCATCGTCCTGAAATTGCATTCAACTAAACAACTTAGAGTTTCCTGTGGTTTCAGATCAAGTTTACTTTATTTCAAATTACGTTTTTAAATGTATAAATTTGTTTATGTATATCATGTTTAATGTATGCATACTTGGCATGTGCAAAGCCTTCCGAAATTTATTTACCTACATGTGTACTGCAGTCTTGTTTGTAACTGAGTCTGGTTGCTCCGACAAGTAAGTTGTCGCTTCTGTCTTTGCTAAAGTAAACTGCATTGAAATGAGGTCAGCACAGCAAAGAAGCTTCGAGTTCTTGACATTCTACTGTACTATGCTGAGACATGGACTCGAAGCATTCAACATACCGCAAGCTAGAAGTGCTAACTACTTCTGCCCGTGACCAGTACAAACGTGTTCCCGGTGGTCCAACGCGTTCACTGTGTTTTGTGCCACTATAGACATCTGGAATACGTAACTTTTCCTGGTTTTTATTATATCGCATCAGCAATTTAGTGTGGAGAAGTTGCAAAAACATGCGAGTGGGATGTCTTTTCTGCTAGAGGGCAAGGTACACGCAGTGAATCATTTGATAATTTAATCTGATTCTAAAGCTGTATGTTTTGTACATTAAGTTTTATTTGATAAACGTTCCACAAATATTGATTTGGTGAAGCAGTGCTTTTTTGGATTTGTGTATTTCAGATTCTTGGTTTCTCAACGTGAACGGCAGACGGTTTTCTTTAACCGTCACGCGCTATATCCAAAAACATCATTTGACGTTCAAAACATTTTACGCGCTGGTGATATAGTTAAATTTAATGCCGAGCCACAGCACGACTGGCCCGGCTGGCGATGTCTATCAGTTCAAGGTATCATGCGACAAAAACCGCAGTCTGCTCATCCGCATCATACAGGAGAACCGCCCCGGCCGGAGGATCTGGGAAATTCTATGGTTGTTGGAGGCGATGCGAATCAGCGCATTTGGATAAATTTGTTGGATGTAATTTTTTGGTTCATTATTAATTTTGTATATTTTGGGATGGTGTTATATTCTGTTCATTTTTGTCTTTTTACTTCTTAAGTGTGGGCAACTGATTCAAATACGTGTTGGAATAGATAAGAGATTTTCATTTGCAATGAGGCTTTTTACTTTCGCCCACTGAAATGTCAACCTTCAATTTATTTATTTACAGAAATAAAAAGCTCTTTGTTGGGGCGGCGTGGAACTAGTACGAGGGTTGGTCCATGTTTTGTATATTTTTTCAAACTACAACATATTCCTGAAAACTTGTCGCGCGATATTTTGAAATTTTTATTAGATCGCAACGTATCTTAAATTAAAGTACCAAAATAGTAAAAGATTATCAAAATAAGATTAAAATGGTCACAGAAAGGATAGGGAATGTTAAGAAAGACTGAGGTTATGCTCAAATTTATAACCACGCACCATGATATTGTGGATTTTCCTTATTTATTCCACGCTACTATACTAGTGAAGCTCGCTTGCGCCAGAATTCGAGTGGTGAGAACAATCCCCTGAAGTCTGTTGTAGGAAGCACACACAAACAAAGCCTACACACAGTACGCAGGTGTAGCATTATATAAACCGTGAGTGGTGAGTCATAGTTACGGCCGCCTCTTTTGATAGCCAACGTATGCAGTAGACAAAACATCATACAACGAGTACAAAAACAATGAACTAACAATTTAATAATTCAATAAAACCCTAAATTGACCGTGAAAAGAACGTTAAAGAATTCAAACCGACACTTGAGAAAAATCTCATTTTTCGTACCAAGTATGAAGCAGAAGTGTGAAAAATATTTGCCACACAATATTTTTGACACTAGCAATGAGTTTGTTGGCCCAAAAAACCCATATAAGACACTAAAAGCAACAAAAAACACACATTTATTTGCATTTCCCACTACTTTTCACCAAATATGAAATTTGGCGCCAGCTATAAGCTTATAGACTCCAGATTCGGAAGTAGTTGAAAAACTTGTTATATATCATTGGAATGCCAGTGTAAAACTACATGGAATAGGCCTATTACTTTGCGGATACCTCGTTTACTTATTGAGAAAAGTCGCAAAAACAGGAGGGGGTGACCGAAGAATGGGCCAAAATGACGTCATTTTGCCCAATAACTTTTCCCACGGGAAAAAATTCAAAAATCTGACTGGGTCACTACACCTAAATTGACCATTGCAGTTCGAATGAGCTATCTTGCATCAAAATCCGCGCAACCGTTATCGAGGTCCAGGTGCGACAGACACACAAACAGGACCTCCTCAACCCCCCTCCAGAGCCAAAATTGAAAATTCTCGTTCCGCTCACTTCGCTCTCTCATTTCACTCGAATTCAATTACATCTATAGTACATACCTGAAGTATAGATAATCCAAAATTTCAAACAAAATTATGACGCAAAAAATTTGTGAACATCAAAAAATCCTATGTTCGAAAAATGAGAAATTTAACAGCTTAACTTTAATAAATTTAAAAATAACTCGATCAGTTTATGCAAAATATGAATTTTTCTATGTTACCAGTACTCTAAATACATATACACCCATCAGTCATTCCGCTGCATGTGGGTCCGAGATCGTCATCCATGCACGAGACACCCGGAGCTGCTAACGTTGAGGAGGATCAATCCCGGTCATCGTCTAAACCCGTCAGTTGAAGGTGCGGCGAGCCTTTGTCAAATTAGCTAAAGAAAACCATGACTGCAAACCTTACAATATCAAACCATGTTATCGTATCCGGAGCAGCCGATGCGCCGTCCGGTGGGCCTGCCAAGCCGGTGGTGAAAAGTGGGTTACTGGTTGACAACCTAAAGGACATGAGAATGGCCACACGGAATGTACGAACACTCTCACCAGAAGGCCACCCGGAATTGCTTGTAAAAGAACTATCTCGACTATCCATTATGGTTGCCGCAATAACGGAATCCCGAATATGTGGATCAGGCGATACAAGGATAACAAACGAAAACTGTAGCTACAATCTCTACTACTCCGGTCATGCCTCTAAAGCGGTCTCGGCGTTGCCTTTGCAGTGCATCAGGACGATGTCGATGCTGTGCAATCGTTCCAGCATATCCGAACGACTAGCTGTGCTGGAGCTTGATGGCCGAATTCCTATAACAATCATACGCTCCCACCAACTGCAGCACTGCTTAGACTAAGGATGTGTTTTATTACGAACTGAACGCCACTTTCCTAAATACTCCATGCAGCCGACTTGCCCTTGTCATGGGATACCTAAATGCGGAGGTTGGGTCAAATCGAAGTGGTTGGGAACGGGAGTTAGGAAACTTCGGGCCAGGGAAAACAAATGACAATGGTGTTCGCTTACTATCGTTCGCCGCGAATTGGGATAGGCAATATATACATGGTTTTGCCATAAGCCTTGTCAATATATTACTTGGGTCTTAAACGATCATAAAACAACAAAAATGATCGATCATGTTCTCATGTCACGACGTTTTGGTTCTTTTCTAAAAGACGTCAGGGTAATGAGAAGCGCAGACATTGGTTCAAATCACCATTTAGTCGCTGCGAGGCTACATGTTAAACTTCGAGCCCGCAAACCCGCGACAAAGACTCCAAACGTCGACACACTGAACGACCGGCAAGTAATTCCATCACTGCAAGAAGTAAAAGTCGTCACACAAACGCTCAACAAAGGTAAAGCTGCTGGGTGTGATGGCGTCTACACCTGAAATGATCAAAGTAGGGGGAGATGTTACAGCACAAGCATTCCACAACATCGTTGAAGATATATGACAATCAGATCGAGTACCACAAGACTGGTGCGACGCCGAAATAGTTTCTGTGTTTATGAAGAAAAGACAAAAATGACTGCGCCAAGTACAGAGGTAACAGTTTCTTATTAGTTGCAAGCAAAGTGTTAACAGCAATTATCCGACGAAGAATCTCTAGCCATCGAGAATCATCAACGCGTGAACAGCAAGCTGCATTCAGGCTGGCCGGAGCTGCATAGATCAAATTTTCTGCGTTCGGCAAATTCTTGAGCGCCGTATGATGGTTGGAAAA
This sequence comes from Trileptium ribeirensis, assembly GCA_030248225.1. NCBI lineage: Eukaryota > Metazoa > Nematoda > Enoplea > Enoplida > Thoracostomopsidae > Trileptium > Trileptium ribeirensis. The sequence continues at coordinate 54,291 of JASANE010003686.1, forward strand.
CCATCTATCGTGATCTTTATTGACTTCACGACTGCACTTGATAGTGTGCGCAGGGACTCTTTATGGAAAACATTGGCAATTGACGGCTTTCCTACAAAGTTCATTAGTATTCTTCAAAATTACTATGACAATGCAAACTGCCGTGTAAGTGTCTTTGGAGAACAGACGTTCGCCAAGGACGCGCTTTGTTCCCCTTGCTCTTCAACGTCGTCATCAACTGGATCATGAATAAAGTTATTGTAACATCTACACCCATATATATCGGAAATGGAGTCTCCATGCTCTACCTAGCGTATGCTAAACTGATGACATAGCATTATTTGTGGATATCCCAGGGAGGGCACAAGCTACCATCGACGCCGTAGATATAGCAACATCCAAGCTGGGTCTAACGATCAGCGCACCCAAGACAAAAGTCCTTGCAGCTTTTATAGCAACGCCAGCCATCACCATCTCTCTCGAGACGAACAACTTGAAGCTGTGGACTCTTTTGCTTACCTCGGATCAACCATATCAAACAATGGCACCGCCGCATCTGCTGATGTCCATGTGAGAACTATTGTGAAAGCATCGTCAGCATTCGGTCGGCTGAGACAAGTGCTTTGGAGTCGCCGCGACATCTCCCTCAAGACAAAGATGCTGGTATTCAATACCATCGTCCGACCGACTCTTCTATATGGCACTGAGTGCTGAACCTTGCTGGCGGAAGATAATCGCCTGCTTGAAATTTTTCAAATGCGGTGTCTACGAGTGATTGCGGGCATCTCACTATTCAACCGAGTCAGAAATGACATAGTCCGTCGATTGTGCTGCAATCAACCGCCCATCGCCGACGTGATACGCAACGGTCGACTACGATGGTTTGGTCATATTCAAAGAATGGAACCGGAACGACTACCAAAGATATTCGCAAACTGCACGAGACCTGCTAAATGGAAGGCGCCTCGCAGTGCACCGCGAAAGGGATGGTCAGACTAAGTCAAAAGCAACGTCAAGGGCCTTACACTTCAATCTGGTTACAGCCCGAGAAGCTGCGCAAAATAGAAGTCAATGCCGGGATATTGTGAGGGATCTGTCATGGTCAGCTGCAGCGAGATCGTCAACAATGAAGTATCTTCGCTAATCCTCTAAGTAAATTGAAGTGAAGTGACACACCTATCCGTTTACCAGATAAAAATGAATTGTTCATATACAAAACGACATCTGTTTTGACCTAATACAGACTCTAGACATTAAAATTTAGTTGTAAAATTTACACATTAAATGTCTAATTCGACATTGTAGTCCAATTCGTCCAGTTTTTTCGAGTTCACAGTACCTGTGTTTCTTGAAACATTGTTTAAATCCACCAGGTGTTCACAGTGGAGTGTGGATTGCTTAGTATTAAGAGGGGACTTTTAAGTTTTGAACATAAATTTGGTACTTTAGGATTTTCAAGCATTTTACAAAGCTACACGCTTGTCAAAATAAATTGCTTAGAGCTTCAATGTATTAACGAATTAAATTTGTTCAACCCGCTGTTTGCAGCGGAGTGTGGATTGTTTAGTTAATAGGGGGCTTTTGAGCTTTGAACGTAAATTTGGTACTTAAGCATTTTCAAGCATTTTACAATGCTGCACGCAGAATATATTACTTCAAGCAGCCCGTTTGTAATTTTAGTATATCAGTGCTGTGCATATTTAATTTTATCCCGTATATAACGTAGATAAGCGTTGTATTTTGTGTAAAGACCTGGGTTTACTGTTAAAGCGCAGAGTATCATTACCAACTACTGTAGAGCCTTTAATGCACTAAATTCCAACAAATATATACGCAATTTTTATCAAATCCACAGCTTTATAGAAAAGAAGTATATATAACCGATTATATTATATTGCAAAGATATAGTCTTTTATTTGCGCCTTTACTTGTTTTGGCTAAGTACAAGTTAAAGGTACGACCCCGACGGTTGGAATAAACATTATTCTATTATGAATTATATATCTTGTAGCCCTTGATATATGGTTTTTATTGAAGAGTTCCTATCCATTTAACGTGCTGGAGGAAATCGTGAAAATTTCTTTTTATCTTTCACTGTCACTCATAAGCCATTCTCGGGTAGATGGATTTCGATAATTTTTGTTCGACAGCAAATATGATGGCTATGGTGTTTTTATAGTTGAACGGGAGCAGCTCTGACTCCATCCTTCGTTTCAAAATGGCAAAAAACAGGGTTGTAAGGATCTTTACTACATCTTACCTTACCGGTACCAGTGTTTGGCAGCCCATATCTTTTGACTCAGGCTTCGCTTACCCTCAGCTCATCGAGATCTACAACAACTTTGCTAAGCAATGGTTTTTGTAGGACCACTTTCAAGATCGCTGTAGACACGAATATGATTCGTCGACTAAGAAAATGTCGATTTGACAAATTTCATCATGTTATTGACGGTTTTTTACTTTACACCGAGCGTCTATTTGATTATCAAGCGCATTGGATACATTGGTTTTTTATATAGTGTCCACATTCACTATTATACCGTTACATGTGTTTGAAGGATTTTGTGATCGGCGAATCCGATTTCCGAAATGTGTTCATTGGTTAGGTTATATGTTGCGTATAAGACAACAGCTATAGTTTATACATTTTTCGCTATGCTGAGTTCGATAATGTTATCTAGAGCTCAGCGAGGATATTTGAAGCCTCTTCGCAGGTCCTCACTGGGATTTAAGGCCGATGAATTTATTTTCAAAATCAAGTCTAGATTCATTTTGTTTGGTTAAATATTGCTTGCAGGGCATAGGCCTGGGTTTTCGGTACGCTAAGACGGTTTAGTTATTTACCTCGAACCATGAATATTTCATGATTTCTGAGAGGTCTTCAAAGCGTTTAGGTCGGTGAATCTGATTTCCAGAATGTAGTATACCTTCGTTTGTGTGGTTCTGTATTGCGTGCGGAGCATCACGAATGGTCTATATATAGATATAGGTTTTTCGAACGGTGAATACAATAATTTGGTTATCTATATATTCGTGCATCGTGTAGCATGTATATATTATGCTTTTTCAGTAGGTTTTGGGGCGACGGACCAACTTACCCGATTGAGAATATAGTCTGTCTTTAGTTTTTTGGATATATATTGCTTTTAGGCTGTGGTCACCCAGAATCTCTAAAAGCTATTATAGATTTTTCGACAAGCGTAATAAGTGTTGCACCTTAACTTCTATTAGGTCAGTATTAGAAGGCTCCTAGGTTCTATAGTTCTTAGGGTGGTAAATGCATCAAACACAAATCCTGTTTCCCGTGATTACAGTTCATAACAGCTATAGATGAAATCACACTTGCTCCATTGCGGACGTGCTTACTAGATACTGGTTATATAATATACCGAGGTTTCAGGGTTTGAAGTTGGACTGTTTTGCCTTGTTTTAGTTCAAATAATTTATAACGCCCGATTTTCATTGTAGTTTGGATTTCGCCTACCGCGGTTATACAGACGGTTTTGCTATATTTATATGGCTTTAAAAATTTACGATGATACACTTTTTGCGATAGATCAACATGTTTATAGAAAAGAAAGTTGTATAACCCGTAATATTTATGTATCACATATATTGTATGTATCATATTATTATAGTAGTTCCCTAGTTGTGCCTTTTTTCAACTGTTAGTTACGTCGAACTTGAAGGTGCGATGCCTACAGGCTGACCGTATTTCCAATAATATATTTATTATATGTTGTGAAGGCTAATCTATGCCTCTTTTTATTAAACAACAGGTGTCATGGTTTGATTGAAACTCAAGTTCAAAAGGTTTAAAACTCAAACTGTACTTTTTTTGGGTTTTAAAATAACAGTTTTCACCGTAGTTCGGATTACTAAGGCCGCGAATTCTCTGTATTATTAATTATTTATCTCAATAGTAAATCTGTACACAAAGTTGAACCTTTTGTAATTTTCATTCAGAACTGGAGAAACCGATATTTTCCAGATTCCTACGGAATCTTAAGCAATAACAACCAAGTGTCTAATAACTCGCGACGAAGGAAGAAATTGTGAAATTGACTTGTGTACCTTCAATGCGTGACGTGTATATTATATTCAGTATGAGCCGGCTTATGCTGGGGTGTATATTTGAAGCTATTTTTCACGTAGTGCTCCGCCGTGAAAATCCGGAACACGCTACGTCTGTTGAGAAAGCAGTTTTTTGCTTCTGAGCCTCTACAATGTGCCTGGAAGACAACAGCAGGCGGTATCTTGTCTCCGCTGTGATCACAGTCATGTCACGGTTGTTTGCCTGCCACATATAATTTATGCGAGGAAAGAGGGTGGACTCTTCATTGGCACCGCGTAATCCCTGGGAGACAACTCTTTACCTGACACTAAAATTTACTTTGTTACCACCACAATCTTCGTTTCCTATTTTTGTATATTTTGTTCCATTTTAGCTCAAATTTTCGATACTTATAAAAGTCATGACTTTTATGACTATGAATAGGGTTTGACCCTCAGTTACGACCTCATTCCCTTTTTAGGGATCTGAGCTGCCCATAGGTCTCCCATCCCTAGTTTTAGAGGCCAAAAACCGTAACATTATAGCATGGGGAGACCGATCAAGTCATTTTCGGCTAGTCGCCCTGGAAGCACCGGCTTGATAACGATCACCTGCTTTCTATTATAGTTTGCGTATCCAACGGCAATGTGGCTCAATCGTGAATATTGTCTCACATGACATCATTTACGCGCAATTCCTAGTCAAGGTTTCGAGTTAATTTTGTGGTATGCTCGGCCACCTTACATATACATTATATAACCGCCTCGACAGCGACCTTGCCACTGTATTCACAAACGGTCGCCAACAGCTCTTGTTTGCAGCATTTCATTTCGCGGAAAAGGTCCTACCGTTTCATTGGAATGTGTCGAAAGCAAACTTCAACATTTTTCTTAAACGTTTCAAGAGCCGAACCTGTGCAAGAAAAGTGGACAAGAATTCGAGGCCGCCTGTGAGCTAACATCCTGAGAGTATGGCTCAGCAGGGAGGCACTAGCAGCGCGCAATATTAATCGTTAAAGCTACACATGTATAAGTATTGGGGCTCTTTTCATGCAAATTTATTGGATTTTTGTATGGTTTTTCCCTCGGGAAAGCTTAATAATTTATCCCATCAGTATAATCTATACGAGTTGCGTGGAGGAAGTATGAGCTAAATATAATCGTTGAAGCTATATATCAAACGTCAGCATAAATACTGCGGTTCTTCTTAAGTAATTTTATTGAATTTTCATATTATTTTTGCTATTGCAGGAAAGTTTAATTGAGCCAATCAGCAAAATCGACACTTGTCGAGCGGAGCGTGACTGGGCCCGCAATCAGCACCGGCTAATTAAAGAAATGCAGAGGTTGGATGTCGGTCTCGATGGATCTTATGAAAGGAACAACAATATGGAAGAACCTCTGCCACCCGGAGTGTTTCCAGTCAGGCAGCGTGGTAAGTAGAAAAATAGCGAGCTGCGTGAATCCCTAAAACTAGGTATAGTATACTGTTACAACTTGTCAAACTTAGTATGCTCTGATAAAAGAAACATCTTGCTATTGCAAACACCTGGGACTTTAACGTATGTAGCTCGAACGTATTTTAGGCTAATTATTAATAGTTATTGTGAACAGTATTGGTTTATTAAATAATATTAAAATTGGTTTAATTATTGTTTAATTGGTAATACGGGTTAGCAGTAGATAATTTTGGCTACGTTCTTATTCCGCAAGGCACCCGTAATCTGAAATTACTACGTTTCTATGTAAATATAATATTTACTTTAGCATCAAGCTTGCATGGCTACACCGGCAGCGGTCGCCGAAAGTACCATAGTGGTAATCGAGCTGATAACATACATTCCGGAGCAGCCAGTGTTGCTGAAGATAGGGACGATAATCCCATCGTCCCCCCGGAAGAACAGTTTGACCGCGATCGACATGGTCGATCCCTGCGAAGCCGCAATTTTTCGACGGAATCTTTGATTCCGGTAGCACTCCGAGATTTTTTCGAGCGACATCCGTATGATCCACGAGTTGTACAAACGATGTAAGTCTTAAATTTACTATTTTTTCATTATATTTATCTAGATCAATGTTAAGATTTATTAATTTTGTGGTTAACACCGGCGCTACAGTACTAACTTGGTGTTACGAATAGAAACGCGTTCTCATTGGCTGCTATAGTGAGAAAATGCAAAATTATTCCTGGAATGTTTATTTTTTGCACAGAGGAATGCGGCTATATGTCATGTGTCATTTTTGTTGAATATATTTATAAAACAGTTGAAATTATATAAACAGATAATTCTATGAAATGAATAACTTGGCAGCTTCCGCTTTGTGTTGCTGTAATTAAAGAATTTGTGTATAGTACTGTTTAAGTCGCATCGATTAGTGTAATCCAGACATAATGACCAACACATTTTTATGCTTGGAAATGTTTGGTCTTTGTTGTAGGCCCGTGTACGATATTTAGCAACTCTATCGATAATCTGTACTGAAATCAGTATTGTTTGTTAGTGCCGCTAAAATCATAGTTTACCATATGTATATAATAATAACTGCTAAGATATACTCTGTATGTTTTTGGTTATGTTATAAATGTTTGCCTTATGATTAGTGTGCGGCAAATTCACAAGTCAGATGTGTTAAATATTTTTTGTTTTTCTCTAATTACTGTTAGTTGAATCTAGTAATATTGTAACGTAGCTAACTGTTTCCAGTCCATGCGATCCAAAGATGCGGCGAACTCACAGCGAAATGTCGATGCGCGAATATCGTAGCCATCTACCTCAAAACTACCTTGCACTTGCTGATAAACATTACAATAGCGCTTTTGACGAAGAAATTCACTTGGACGAGTGTGATGACGACGAAAATGTTTCGGCCATGATTGATAGCGGCGGCCGCCGCGATTGCAAACGGGAGCCGTTTGATGCTGGCAGCGGCTGTCACGAAGGGCCGAGCGGATACTGTTACTCAAACTGCAGAAGTGAGCCGGACGAAGGAAGAATGATCGATAACGGCGACGATGATGACATTCAAGTGCTATTTGACGGTAAGAACAGATTACTTCAGTGTCGTAGTAAATAAGATGGTTTCCACATTGATGGCGCCCGATCCAATTTGTGGTCATTCACATTGCATTCGATCTAATCCGATCGGATGCGACCAAATCCTGTGTATTCCATATAGCGAGAGCGCTCACGTTTTGAGGATCTGATAAATATTGCATTGCATATTCTATCTGCTAATCGAATGCCGTGCGGACGCTCAGTATGCAATTTGCGTGCAAAGCGAATAGCATCGAACGCAGTCCAAACACTCACTCGGCATCATACAGTACCCACAACTGGCTTGTCCATTCGCTGAAAATGCCAGCTGGACATATACCGGCCCCCTTGGTTCGGAACTGGAGTGCACTGTTTTTCGTGGGGGACGTGAAAGTTAAGATGTTAAGAAATTATGTACTTGTCTTCTGTTGCAACATCAAAATTACACATAAATTGTTGTAGTCAGTTATGCGCAATATTATGGATGACATGTTTACATTTTTTGAGCGGAGCGAAGCGAAGCGTTTTTATTTTCTGTCTGGGAGTAAAAAGGTCTATGTCCGTCCGTTCGTTAGTTCGTTCGGTCCGACGGATCTCAAGAACCACTGAACCGATTTTAAAAAACTTTTTTTGTTTGAAAGCCTATCATGTCAGATTGTGCACCTGATATTTGGGATTAAAAAATTTTGAGTGGTTAATTAGTAATTAGCTAATTAGTTAAGCTTATACAGCTAAAATAGAGGATTTTGCAATATTTGTGTTATTTATTGAAATAGAATCGTCTCGATCAAACCATTATAGGGTTTTTGGGTCGAAGAATTCAAATATAATATTTTTACCAATGATAAAACCCTATGCCCTATGCAATGTAGTTACAAGAACATAAAATTGAGTACATTCGTAATGCCACAGCCCAAGCTCCACTCACAAAAATGTAGTTCCACTACCGACTAGTCTTTGTAGGAATTATAATATTATTTCAAATTGTTATTGTGTTTACTGTTATCTACAAGTTATATGAATCCGTGATATTAATGGATTTTGCACAGTACGCATGCAGTGTTAGTGTCATAAACAAGCGAAAGAATATTTTTGGCTAGTACACAGTACCACGACTTTTCAGACAAGTTCCGACGGTGTCGAAGTTGAATGCCATCTCATATTTCTTTTTGACGGAAATTTAGAATGGAATATAATTTTGGTTCAGGTCATCCAGCTGAACTTTGGTGTGAGCGTAGAAAACGCAAAATGTAAAAACAGTGCAAAATGATTGAGCCCGCTTGTTCAAGCTTCTTAAAATGAATATATACTTTATCGGCAAATAGTTGCATGCTGAATCTTATATGTATCTGCTTCTAAAAATTATGAAGTGCTGAGCTGCGTAATCACCAAAAGGTTACGAGTGGTCGAACATTGATACGGATGTATAAAATACCTACACGACCCCGGCCTTTTTTCGTTATGGACCTGACCAGTTTGGCACTTAAATGGGTACGGTACGATATTTTTTAAGAATATTTAGCTTTAGAGTGTGGTATCACTGCCGATTGATCAGCTCATTTCGTTGTTTTTAGGACATCGGCAGCTGCACTCACTCAGAGATGCATCCAGCGACCAACATAAGCGTCGGTCTGGCCACAGTATTGATCGTCGCGAGCGGTCTCGTTCGGCGTCATCATCGTCGTCATCAAATAGGCACCATCGTCTTCGGGATAAGCAGAGCAGTCGCCATCGGTCACGGTTTAATTCTGAAAGTAATACCAAAAGCTACATTGGCCACAATGGCAATGCCAGTAATAATGGAAAAATGTGGCGTGCTGTTGGACGTGGAAGGCCCTTGAACTCAAGCGACGGAATAAGCAATAATGTGCCGCCGCCATCATCATCAAGTCGTCTTAAGCGCGGCGATTCGCCAAGGCCATCGTCCCAGCAACCGCATAGTCGCCGTCGTCACGGTGAATATGACGGAGATGATACATGTAAAGACGACGTAAGCCGGCAGCATCGAAACCGCGCCACGTCCCATACTCATCATCGTTATCGCCGCCCTCATCGTCATTTCCATCGTGGTGGTCAGCAGCAACGCAGCAGTAGCCAGAGCCCAACACCTGATAGCAGCAGCTCTTCAGTTACTGTTGCAAACGATAGACGTAGCCAAAGCATTGAGGCTGGTCGCACTCGTAACGAGCATACTCGTCGGTCACGCAACAGGCATTCAAGGCATGCTCTTTCCAAAGCGACAGCAACAGATTTACGAAGACAGCATGGATCCCATGATGTGAAGCGTGGCTATAGCGACAATAATGATGTTAACGGAGGGCGAAGACGAAATTCTGGTGGTCATTGCGAAAATCAAGGTTAGAAGATAGAAATAATGTCTCAGGGAGGAATTGGCAGCTAGAGCTAAGAAGTAGGTTGTTTCTCGAAAAACTTTTTTATTTGCGTCAGCCTTCTTATAGTTTGATACTACAACAAGTAGAATCGACCGAATTGAGTTTCAGAAGTTGATTTCTTCGAATTGTCGACGATTTGTAAAACATTAGATTTCAAAAATCAGGCTACATCCGTTAAGCTCGCCCAAACAATTTTCAGTAGTTCGGTACTGGTTCGTTGTGCTTGTAAGTTTTACTATTCTCAGTATGAAATTCCCAAGTACCGTTTTGCATTTGTGCTCTAAATTCTGGAAGATACATCATTTTTGTATTACACCAAACCAGGCGCATAGTACACAGGGGGCGGCCTCCCCTCACTTTTCGAGAAAAAGAGGCTTCCGTAAGCCGGACTCACCAATTTTTCGTTAGCGCCCACCCCACTTTTGAATGGCGTACTGGGCTCCTGCGCCAAACAGCCTTACAGAAAATAAAGATATATAAATCATTATATTTTACCCAAACTATACAGTTCTTCAGTTGGGCCTTTTACTACTTTTGGCTACGTTCAATGGAATTTCGTGATGCTCACGGTCTAAATAGTGTCTTGCTATTATTCGTATTTGTCAGAGCTGTCATGCTGTGATGTTGTTTTCGTTTTTTTCGTCCTGTGCATTAATTGTACTCGTGCATAGTAGGTAACCTGACGCAGCAAGCATTCGTTTTCATATCCGACCGTTGTAGTTCGATCACATAGTAAAGTGGTGAGCGGCAAAGGTCTCGCGTATTTGCTGCTGTAACAATAGTGAGACGCAAAAATCGATATTTTATCCAATACCACTGATGGTTAAAATATCAAATTTATGATGTCTGCACAGAGTTGTTTTGGTAAACGTAAATGATTAGCACCACGATTGAGTTAGAAACTAGTAATTTGTATCATCGCCAATATGGTGAATTCTGATTGTTTAATATTTAATTTAGATTGATGTGCACAGCTATTTTGAGCAATAACTTAAAAATGAGCCGAATGTCAGCCACTTTGCTTAGAGATATAGCAGTTAATCGCGTATTTAGGTGTTCAAAATGAAGAAAAATGAATCACTGTACAAAATGAGACCAATAATGCCGATATAGCTCTTAAGTTACGAAGACATTGCCGTTTTCATGTATTTTATGACTCATGAGATCATACAAAAAGCGCGAAATGGTGACATAGCAGCACATAATGTAGGCACACAACTTTCTATTCGCTGCAAATTTTGGCAGGGGGCACGAACTGGGGCGGAGTAGCAATTTAAAAATTTTCAAAATGTCATCAGGGGTGTTTTTACAGGTACTGTGGCGAAAATTTTTGCAGGGAGCCCCAACCCGGGGACTCGTTTTTGTAGGGCCCCACATTGGACAAGTCAGCTATGTGCGTCCACATCGAACATGAATTGCTCTACAAAATGAGACCAATAACATCAGTATAGCTTGAGTGGTTGCTCTTACTGTTTTCGTGTTATTTAGGAGAATTAAAACCACTTTTGAATCAGGCATTTAGCCATGTAGCAAGGCATACAATCTTATAGAGTTGTGCTCTATAGAATGAGCATAATTTGGATCAGATGTCTGAACCACTTGTCGGGCTACAACCTAAAGTAGGAACTTTGACGACCCAACTCACGTTCATTCAGCCCACTTTTAAGGCCAGATGGGTTGGAATTCGTTTTCGCGTTTAAGTATAGGGTACAAGCAAAGATCTCGAGCTTTGAATGAGCAATCGCGCTAGTCAATTCGCACAACCAAAGTTGAGTTATGTGTGTTACCTTAAATACCCAAAAACGGACACCGTCGAAATGTATCACTCTGGTCAGTGAGAATTTTCACTACACTCATTTCGCTCATTACACCCTGAATTCAATTCAATTATACTCGGAATTCAACGTTGTAAAATGATTAGTATTTTCAAATGCTAGTTTTATGGATAAAGCAAGCTCATTAGTGTGATGCCCCAGGCATAATTTTGGTAGTTTGGAGAAGGCAGTGATTAGTCTGCGCTGTTTGGGCTGGGGGATCAGCAAATGGTCGCACGCCGCTGAATTCGGTACCAATCGACTCAGCTCGACGAACTGAGTTCAAAAATACCATTTTCCGGAAAAATCTTTTTTTTTCATTTTTTTCTGTTTTTATCCAATGGTTCCACCAGTGAAATGTCACCTGAAATTTTTGAAAAAAAAATTTTGCGAAATAGATATGATGCACCTAGATCGATCCAGCATTACAGGAGAAATTCATTGGTACCATTCATATCGATATATCTGGCCTCCCTCTGAAGTTATCCGCAATAACAGTTAACCACTTCTGAAGTAACCCTTTGGGAACGCTCGATTGATCGATTGAGTATTTATTTTCCATTTTTTTATATTTTACAGCATAATATTAAGCTACGGCAGCACGTGGCAGACCTCAAAATACTAGATTTAACATTTCGCCTCTTAATACTATACTTCCTGAACCTGATATTAACAATTTGCGCATGACCTATAACTAAATGGTGCATAGAACAAGTACATATGAAGATACTATTGTTCTGCTTGCCCAATGGAGACTTATCGCTAACAACGAACAATGTATATGTGGCGACTCGATGTATTTGATTGCGCGTAATGACCTCGCGCGCTTTGACAAGTACGAATGGCACGGTAAAAATTGCCGAGCCAAATTATCTATTCGAAACGGCTCATTTTTGCCGGTCACCGGATCACATTGGAAACGACACTCGTGATCATTTTCGGCTACATCAACAACTTGCCGTCAAACTTCATTCGCTTGCAAACAGGGGTCGCCACAGATACCATTACGAACTGGTACAACTACTGTAGGATGTCGCTGTGGCTTACGACCGTGATCATTGGCAAAACAGCATGTTGGGTGGCCCCGGTATCGACGTGGAAGTTGACGAGATCGGTCAATCCAATCCAAAGTTATGTCCAAAAAGGTCAAAACAACCAAAATCCATATTTCTCAAAAAATCCGACCCCTGAAATTGGGCCCCTCTCCTGAACCCCCTTGAAGAGCTAGAGCCCTTAAACCTTTTCCATTGGAAAGAGCAGGAAAAACTGATCCATGGGGGGTTAGGCGGGTGATGATCTTAAGCGGAGCTTTAGGAAAAAATTTGCCATAAAAGCCTCTATACCCCAAAAAATCCAAATAAAAAGAACAATAATTTAGCATCATCAGGAGGTTATACCTAAAAAGGGGCGACCCTGATCTCAAAGAGATCTCTTTTGGGTGTAAGAGATGATTGGGGGCCAGAGACTATGGGGCTATACTGAAAAGATTGTGGGCCCCTTCTCTGATTTTCCCCCTCAGCCCAATCAGGGCCGAAAATGATTAATTTGTATGATTATGGATTTTCTTTTAGGATCATGTGTATTAGCTGATGATAGCGGTAACAGCAACGACGTTAACTTATGCTATGACCGAAGCAATGATGCGCATCGTAACGGTCGTGGTGGTTGTAGTAGTATCACGCGTAAACGTGGGAATTTTGAGCAGCATGACAGCTTTTCGGATGAGGACGATATTTTGGTCATTGACGAGGATAACGGCGACAGTCAGTATAACGTCATTAATTTGGAAGAGGTAAGAACGTCTAGTAGTAAGAACGTGGTGGTTGTAGTAGTAGCACGCGTAAACGTGGGTATTTTCAGCAGCATGACAGCTTTTCGGATGAGGACGATATTTTGGTCATTGACGAGGATAACGGCGACAGTCAGTATAACGTCATTAATTTGGAAGAGGTAAGAACGTCTAGCAGTAAGAACGTAAGAACGTGGTGGTTGTAGTAGTACGCGTAAACGTGGGAATTTTGAGCTTCGGATGAGGACGATATTTTGGTCATTGACGAGGATAACGGCGACAGTCATTATAACGTCATTAATTTGGAAGAGGTAAGAACGTCTAGTACTAAGAACGTAAGAACGTGGTGGTTGTAGTAGTAGCACCCGTAAACGTGGGAATTTTGAGCAGCATGACAGCTTTTCGGATGAGGACGATATTTTCAATTGATCAGTAGTAAGCGGCAGTCAGTATAACGTCATTAATTTGGAAGAGGTAAGAACGTCTAGTAGTAAGAACGTGGTGGTTGTAGTAGTAGCACCCGTAAACGTGGGAATTTTGAGCAGCATGACAGCTTTTCGGATGAGGACGATATTTTGGTCATTGATGAGGATAACGGCGGCAGTCAGTATAACGTCATTAATTTGGAAGAGGTAAGAACGTCTAGTAGTAAGAACGTAAGAACGTGGTGGTTGTAGTAGTAGCACCCGTAAACGTGGGAATTTTGAGCAGCATGACAGCTTTTCGGATGAGGACGATATTTTGGTCATTGATGAGGATAACGGCGGCAGTCAGTATAACGTCATTAATTTGGAAGAGGTAAGAACGTCTAGTAGTAAGAACGTAAGAACGTGGTGGTTGTAGTAGTAGCACCCGTAAACGTGGGAATTTTGAGCAGCATGACAGCTTTTCGGATGAGGACGATATTTTGGTCATTGACGAAGATAACGGTGACATTCAGTATAACGTCATTAATTTGGAAGAGGTAAGAACGTCTAGTAGTAAGAACGTAAGAACGTGGTGGTTGTAGTAGTAGCACGCGTAAACGTGGGAATTTTGAGCAGCATGACAGCTTTTCGGATGAGGACGATATTTTGGTCATTGACGAAGATAACGGCGACAGTCAGTATAACGTCATTAATTTGGAAGAGGTAAGAACGTCTAGTAGTAAGAACGTAAGAACGTGGTGGTTGTAGTGGTAGCATGCGTAAACGTGGGAATTATGAGCAGCATGACAGCTTTTCGGATGAGGACGATATTTTGGTCATTGACGAAGATAACGGCGACAGTCAGTATAACGTCATTAATTTGGAAGAGGTAAGAACGTTTAGTAGTGCAGTCGTAGGAGAACTTACGAACGCGCAAAGTTCAATTCCAAAACGATAGGATTTTATATGGTAACGATGTTATGTGGCTTTTGTTTATTTTCATGCTACGATCATTCCGTAGTGTTAATTGTAGACCGCTGAAAACCGTGCTATATCGAACCCTAAATATCTGAATAAGAAGAGTTTCTGTGTCGGCAAAATTCTTTCGGATATTTGCATGTCGTATGTAGTGATAAAGGTTTCCCATTTTCAGCCAGAATAAGTTAACAATAATCGATGAAACGCTATACTTGATGCAACTTTTATAAATTATAAATGAATATTATATTTTATCGGTTTGTTCGCGCAGGTACCGTTACTTAGCTCTTTTAATTTGCCAACGCACAATTATGGACCTTTACTAAACAGTTCATAAGGCACAAACAAACAACGCTAATTAGTCCAACACTAGCATATTAATTTTAAGTTTTGAAGTACTCCTTAGTCCACGATTTGTTAACTATGAGTAAAGCCCAGGATTTGTTAACTATACCGTCATTGTACCTACAGCCCAGTCATTACTGCTTAGTATCTTACGACAAATATATTACCAAAGTGTCCTTATGTCTTAATTAGTACGATGTACTTGTGAGACCACAAAATGCAATATCGAGTATTTCACATTGCTTAGGACCGCCCAACAAGAGTAGTTTACTTGATTACAGGATCCGGGGCGAGCGTGACTTTGTGTTCATTGCCTATTCTGATGTTCGAAATTGAGCTTACAAAACCTTTATCAAGGTACATAGAAACAATAACACATCTGCTGTACATTATGAACACCGGTGGCTGTAATTTTCAGCATAATATGTTAATGGCTTCAGCTCACAAGTGTGGAACAGGTGGGGCCTACTTGCGAAGTGGGGGCAGAGGTGCAACGAGAAACTGGCAAATGTGTCTTTTTTGGTCCACTCCACGATACGCGTTAGCCGTGTTACACGCCCTTTTGATCAACATTTTTGGCGGACCCTAGCCTCATAAACTAATAATGTAAACAGGTTGATTTATGGTTTCGGGATGTAAGTTGGAATTGAAATTTGCGGTCACTTTCAGCAAGATTTTTCCTCTAATCATAGATAGTCATTGTTGACCTAATAACAGAACAATGGCGCTACTTCTACTGCTGGTAGTCAATATTAAAGTCATCCTGCAAGCTACGGTTAATTTACGTATAACACGTATTCAGCTTGCTATGTAAAATGTTTTTGTCAAATGAATGATCACAGCTCACATTTCTTTGTAATGAATATTTAATTTTACTAGTTTTAGACAATATAATATATATTATATATACATTAATTAACAGAGCATTCACTTTAAAATACCAGCGTAGGCAGTAACATTCTAAGTATAAAATAACCTTCAAATATTTATAATATTTATTAAATATTAAAAAAACTATAATTTTAAGAAAACAATTATTACGTTGCAGGCTCCTAGTACTTACCGAATTGACTGCTTTCCACGTAAGTACAACTGCATTAATCATATCTAGATACCCAACTCCTCTGGGAAAATTTATCTCCCATTTATCCATCAAGGTAAAACAAATTAAAAAATGGTAAAATTTCTTGTTACCATATTTTAGCATTTATAGTTCATACAGCACCTCACAGGAGTAACAACATGCTCAATGTACCTTTAAAATAACGACATTTGTTTAACCGGTAAAATATATCTATATGACCATCATTCATACCCAATACACAAGGGGCTCATTAATA
>JASANE010003688.1:0-29980 GCA_030248225.1 Trileptium ribeirensis
CAGGTACCAGTTCAAGATTGGCGACTTCTCACCACACCTCAGCTGTGCCAAAATTCTCCGTTCCCGTCTGGACAAGTTAGCTTCTTTGTCTCTGTTAGGTGGAGGTCGGATGCCGGCTGTGATCAGTTCAGCTGCTAACTTGTTTCGGCGTATGCGTTTGATAGTTGTTGTTGCCGTCTCAAAGTCAATTGGTGCATTTGATTGCTCCATTTTGTTCCCATCTCCAGCAAGCTTGTCGGCTACTTCATTACCATCAATGCCAGCATGACCCGGGATCCACTGGACAATAACTTTCTTGACCATGCTGCACACTTCTGACATTGAAGCCCAGAGATTCTCAAAGCTCTTGGTCTTGATTGAGATGATACCCCCACTGAGGTTCATGACTATAGATTGCGAATCGGTCAAGATCCATATGGTATCCGTGGTTTGCAATGCGAGGTTTTTAGCTCGTGCAGTCCCTATATCATCGCTGTCTGTTCGGCTTTGTAACTCGATGTGAATCGGCCTGCTGGATAGCTAAGTCGAATATCTTGCTCCGCCATTTTGATGTAGATCCCGGCACCTCCATTCTCGGAGGATTCAATAGCCGATCCATCAGTGAACATTGTTATGGCAGGCACATCAAGGTTGTTGAGCGTCTCTTCAGCTGCTTGCTTTCTGATTTCCGGCGTGTCTGTTTTCCTTGAATCTACTACTAGTCGACTGTATGTTTCAAGGTTTCTTGGTCTTTTCCATGGAAATATGTTTGGTAGTACAAGTTCTTCACGTGGCAGTGCTTCTAGACCAGTATTGCTTGCAGTTGCTTTGCCCATTTCACGCCACGAGTTCACTGATTTCAGTCTTTCATCGAAGGAGCTATCGGCTGCAATCCGCAAAGGGTTATTCAACGGCAGTCGTTTAGCTTTTTCTATGTCGTGGTGGTTAGGATTGCTTTTCGGTCTCGGAGAGGCACAAGACCAGCTTCATTTAGGGTCTTCTTTTCACTGGAGCCTACACAGGGTCCTGCTATAATTCTCGCACTAGCTGTTTGCTCTCTTTGCAGTTGCTTCAGTGATGTTTCATTGACTAGCGGCATCCAAACACCACCTGCATATTCGATAGAGCTTGGATGTAGGCCAAAAATACCGCTCTTAGATCTTCGTTTGAGCTCCCCCATTACTTCCCTGCTATTGCTTTCATGGCCGATAGTTTGCCTCGAATTTTCTTCTTTATTAGAGCCACGTGCTTGGTAAACGACAGCGTTCTATTGGCGCCATATCCACTATGCATTTTATTTGAAAACACTAAATTGCTTCGTCCGCATAGTTTCAGTCGTATTTTTGTGCAAAATTGAAATGGTTGAAAGTGTTAATCAAATGAAAGATAACGTAAAAAGTTGCCAAAACTAGAACATTTGTTCTGACTTCCTAGGCTACTGAAAAGTTACACTTAGGTGTTTTCGGGCATGGTAAACTCATTGCAAGTGTTGGTTTTGCTGTGTGACATATGGTTCCATGAGTACGGTGGTTTGGCGCCGCCATGGTTCGGGGTCAGTCAAAATGATAGTTTTTACTTCATTTTAGTACCTTTCACCGAAGCAATATTATTTTTATCTTAACTTTCGAATTTTTCTCTGGTTGGTTTTATTTCTTAGTAAAATGATAAAAGCCGATGCTTTTTTCGATTAAGGGTCCGGTTCTGGAGTTATATGGTTTGAGGCATGACGCCCCGTGGTTCCTACGTATAGCGTATCGACGTATGCTATCGAAAGCTGATGGCTCTGCACGCAAGAGGTGTAGATGTACCCATGCTTCACTACGTTCTGCAATATAGATAGAGTTACTAGTTTTATATGGGGGCAACCACTTAGTCTGGGTTTTGTATATACATATATTATACAGTAACGCGTAAAAGTAAAGGTCAACGGTATGAAAAAAATGGGAAATGAACACTTATATGATAGTTAACTAATATAGTGTTGTATGTGTGTATTTTACTAATATATGACTTGATTTTCGCTTGCTGATCAAATTAAATGAACACTTGTAAAAGGCAAACATTCTTGTACATTTGAAAGATACAATACTACACCCTTACTTGTAATAGTTTTGGGTTATTAGTTTAAATAACTTTTATGTGAATACTAATATATGTTAGTACACTCCAACACGTTAAAATTCTCGTAGAGTTATCTTAGTGTATAAAATATATATTTCTAAATTTGGTTCCACCGGTATAACTGCATATTCAATCCCTGGCTTTTTGATTCGTAGGTATAAAATAATAGATTCATACTAGTGAAGTTCGCTTGCGAGCCAGAATTCGAGTGGTGAGAGCAATCCCCCGAAGTTGAAGTGTGAAAAATATTTGCCTCACAATATTTTTGACACTGGCAATGAGCTGGTCGGCCCAGAAAACCTTATATCCGACAGTAAACCCAACAAGAAACACACACTCAGGTGCTTTTCCCACGACGTCTCACCAAAAATTTCGAAAACGTCATTTTTTGTGCCAAGTATGAACCAGAAGTGTTAAAAAATATTTGTCCAACAACATTTTTAACACTTGCAATGAGTTTATTTGCCCAGAAAAAAACCCATATAAGACACTAAAAGGAACAAAATACACATTTAGGTGCATTTCCCACGACTTTTCACCAAATATGAAATTTGGCGCCAACTATAAGCTTATAGACTCCAGATTGGGAAGTAGTTGAAAAACTTGTTATATATCTTTGGAAAGCTCTGGTAAAGCTACATGGAATAGGCCTATTAGTTTGCGGATAACTCGTTTACTTATTGAGAAAAGTCGCAAAAACTGGAGGGTTTGCCCGAAAAATGATCCAAAATGACGTCATTTTGCCCCATAACTTTTCCCACGGGAAAAAAATTCAAAATTCGGGCTCCGTCACTACACCTAAATCGACCATTGCGGTTCGAATGAGCTATCATCAAACTTACGAGCTTGCATCAAAATCCGCCCAACCGTTATCGAGATCCAGGTGCGACAAACTCACACACAGACAGGACCTCCTCAACCCCCCTCCAGAGCCAAAATTGAAAATTTTCGTTCCACTCGCTCGCTTATCACTTCACTTAGTTGTGATCAGAATTAGGTAATTCACACATATAATCCTGAATTTCATATTGAATTTTGCCGTTTTGGAATCTTGTCGCGCTCACTC
This sequence comes from Trileptium ribeirensis, assembly GCA_030248225.1. Lineage (NCBI taxonomy): Eukaryota > Metazoa > Nematoda > Enoplea > Enoplida > Thoracostomopsidae > Trileptium > Trileptium ribeirensis. The sequence goes on from JASANE010003688.1 coordinate 3,167, forward strand.
GCACCAATATCCATAATGGTAAAGGTTTACTTATGCTTTACCAATCCCAAAAAGGTAGAGGTCTACAGTACACGCCAAAAATAACTGCCGCTCGCTCGAGACTCGCTCAAAATATATTTGTTCTAAAAATAGAATTTACTATTAATTGAAATAGTTTCGAAATCTCGAGCGAGTCACTCGCTCGAAATGCGACGCTCATTTTTGGCGAGTACTGCTGTAGTGTTTACCAATCCCAAAGATAAAGGTCTACGAGTGTAGGCAGTTGGAAGATTGCCGGTACATAATAGAGATAGCTTAATAAACGGTTACCAGTGTATTGTCAACGCAATTTACCAACATTGCTAATCAAAATTGATAATTTGACATGACAGCACAAACCGGTATAATTACCAGATATTAAAACGCTAAAGAAAAATGCAGAATTTATAATTTTGTTTTATTTTGATGGCTTGATACAACCACATAAACAAATAAAATATATGGAAAAATAATGTAATTTTCACTGAAATTTGGCTTTGAAAATTTCAGCGATTTTAATTTTTTTTCAAAACGCTATTAAAAAGTCGGTTAGGATAACCTTTAAAAGTCTGTTTTAATAATTATCTTATGGGAGGAACAATCTTTGTCAAACCTTTCTATTGAATTTTTAATATGCACACATCTTAAAATCTGATTGTAAATTATTCCACGACAGACAGAAATGAATAAACTACTGCTAAAGTGCGGGAAGTAATAAATTTTGAAATCGAAGTCATTTCTTTTGTCATATAAACTTATGTTTGCTTTTCCGCGTTGTATGTTAATAGCGACTTTTAAAACCTTGAGCATCTGGTTGTTTGTATTAACTTTACATAAATCCAATGAGCTAGGGTATATAAGCTATAATCTATCGAAAACGTCGTTATCGTTAATGACTGTTTAATAATCATTGTATATGTACACATGCTTAAGCGAGTTACAAATCCATACTGTATTCCAAGTGTTTAATGATGTATTTCGTTCGTAGTTGTGAAGGTGTAAATTGTTATTTATGGCGCTGCGTCTGTCCCCATGAGTATGCCAATTCGTTGCCTGTAAACTTGATTCCCAAAGGTAAAACATGTATAGCGAATAAGAGCATCTAGCATATTGAATATGTTTTCCTTCATTAGAAAACATCTGTGTTTTGCTGTATGTCAAATATATTTGGAATCATTTTAGCGCTCTGGCCGTTAAAGACAAGGCTGTTAACCCATTAAACAAGTTTGTTTCATTGTTTTAACACGATATTAGCCGTGTTATCAATGCTGCGGGACGGACGGTGATGGAGCAACATTTGGTCAATTTTACCCGTAAAAATAGTCAAATTACGTCAGTTTTCCAATATTTATCAATCTAACGTGTTTATGGATTTCTGGCGTTGATAAATACGATAAAAACAATTTTTGCATGAGATATATTGCATGAGACAAAGATATTTGCATGACATTCATCAAATAAGGCAAAATGACTCTTCAAATTTATAATTTTTCTTGAAATTTGTGAATTATAAATTTCAAATCTTTTTGCCTTTTTGGCCATTGGAAGAACAAATAAAGAGTTCTTCGGTTTTGGTATATGAGCAAAATGCCGGTAACGTTGTCATTGAACAACTGCCGGTATTGCTATCGTGGGATTTTAAGCGGGCTTAGGGGCCTGAATTTGGAACGACGAAATAGTCAATAAGCGCAGAGTAGCCACATATGCTCCGTTTTCCTTCGCTTTGCTAGTAACTAGTTATTTACATAGGTATAAAATAGTCTAGGTTTGTAATAGTTTTGCTATATAGTAAAGCTTTGTCAAAGTAAAGCCTATGATTTTTATAACGGTGACATACTTTATCAAAAACGATTGTTACTAACAATGGTGATATCACGATTTCATTGCAGGGCGGTATTTCACAAAAATTTATTTCGCCATACGTTAGCTTACTTGCACACATTTTACGCCAGTATACATTTATATTAGATTTTAGGTGCAGACGTTGCTAACGTATGTAACGAGGCTGCCCTTATAGCTGCACGCGATATGGGTGAAACGATAACGCTGAAAAACTTCGAGCAAGCTATTGAGCGTGTCGTAGCAGGTTACATGTTTACTCGTAGAAATTATATTCCTGATTTTGTTTATTGGATTAGGCGGCACTGTTTACTAAAATCTGCACTATTAACTATTATATATCGGCCGCTAATTAAAACAACCTACGGGTAATTTGTACTTTAAATTAAAGATAGAATTCGGATCGAGTTTTCCCAGCCGGACCCGACAACCGTGTCAACCCGACCCGACCGACTTTGTTTCTTGTAAAATCACATATAATATAAATATTTTACAAAATCTAAGACAAGTATGGATTAATGGAAGTCTTCATTTTACATAGGTTGTTTTATTGCTCCGCATATTTTTCTGTTGGTAGTAATAACTATTTTTGCTGTATCGGACACTTCGCAACCCTCGCCATGTCGAAAATGTTAGATTTATAGTATAACTAGAAATGACATGGAATACAGATAATTGTGTAACATCGCACCCTATTTCTGAAGAGGGACGTAGCCGTAGCTAGCATACAGAAGGGAAAGAAACACCTCCTTACGAGGTTCACGTCATGGCATTGCTATCGATATTTTACATGGTTATCAATGCGGAAAAAAAGTTCATATAGAAACGACTGGGCTGCGATATCACAACTACCCTGGAACTTACTGCAAATTAAGAACAAATTTTTAAGTGTCTGAAAGCAAAACCGTCAACATTGTTTTCAATATTATGTACACGGCCATGAATATGTTTTGTTTATTACCTGATTATAAAAATATTTGCATAGATACACATATGAGTACACTTTATTTTAATGTGCTTCAGCTGGTAAAATCTTCCAACCATCTGTAATATGCTGCGCTGAGATTTCCGAATTTTACCATTAGCATTACACTTTTGCGTATTATATTTTCTTGTCGTGTGGCCCAACCCGGTTTGACCCGACCCACCCGCGGGCTCGCACCTCAACCCGACCCGCACTGCGCCCGACCCGACTTCCATCTTTACATCAAATCAGCTATCACAGTAGTTGGAATTTCACCGTTGTACTATTGAGAATCTGTGCATTTTTTTTACTTCTTACCAAAAATTTGGTAATTTCTTATGCAAAATATTTGCTAAAATTTAGATAGAATTTATTTAGATAAAAACGCCGACTTCTGTAGTCTTTCAGAAAATTTTCAGTGGCATGAACGGATAGTGTCTTGCTTCGTAATCATGAGAACGTTCATAAAATGATGTAGGAACCAGGGTGCTTCGAAGTTCAAAAATTATCAAATTTCGATGTTTTTCAGTACAATGAACTGAAATTTCCGTCATTTAGTCAAATTTTTCAACTTCGCTGTTTGCAAAAAAATCGCAAACGCCCGGAATGAGCAAAAACGTTATAAACTTGCCATAGTGGATTTTACTAGAGTGAGAGGGCTAAATTTCGGCAAAAAGTACAAAGACGGGTATAAACGTTTTTGTCAAAAAGAACAGAAATGTTCCAGGTTTCCCGTCGCACTCAATGTGGAGAAGCTAGGAATTTAGATTGGCAAACGTATAGATTCACAATAGTAATATTTATGTTTCTAATCAGTGTTCACAACTTAATGATTCATTTGTGGAAATATAAGCAAAATCATTTCAATCTGCTGTGTTATCTAAAAAGGAGTTAAGGACAATGTTGCTGCAAGCATTCTTTGTGGCTGTAAACGTTGTAACTTATGCCGATCTTCGCAGCGCACAGCATTGCTTAATATTGATGTCTGTATAGGTAAGATAATAATATGATTATCAGTGTAATGACAATCCAGAAACGACTTCAATAAGTAGTTGCTGCAAGTATTCGTTATAGTTGCAAACCTTGCAAGTTATATAGATTTTGTAGATGGGTCATTTCACGAAACCATGTAATTTGGTCGGGGGGCTACATCGGCACTTTTTGACCCATACCACCAGACTTTTGGAAGGAAATTTAATAGCGCTGTGTGGTGTAGTAATATGCTGTCCGACGGTCATTATAAGGTATGGTAGACTTATGTGCCTCTAACATAGCAGAAGCTAGGGGTCCACAAATCGGATGGGCCAAATGAAGCCAAACGTTCGCGGTATCGCCAGCACATGATACATATGTGTGTTTTTCATTTCACTGTGATCGTGTGATATTTGCTAATTTTTCCGGAAAAACTTGGGGTAAACATAGACACTGAAGCTGACGCCAAGCTTCAGAATTTTTTTTCGTGACATGTAGCCCCCCGACCTAGGTCAAATCTGACAACTCGCATACGCTGGTAAATAATGTCAAAGAAGTGCACTAGCGCCAATAATTCTACATAACGACAATCGTAATCGGTACAGGTGTCAGTGAAAAAAGAAAGTGAGCGTATTTCTATGTGTTGCTTAGTTATGAGGCTGAAGGTCACAAAGTGCCAAAAATGAGGTATGCAAAATGTAGCCCCCCCCCCGACCTTACGAAAATGCAGTTTAAAAAACCAAATTTAGCATACAGTCTTACAATAGGCCGGATAGAAATAGTAACTCTCCACTAGAATCGGGCCATGTATTAAAAATTATCCATTAATGAAAATGTAGCCTGCCCCGAACTGATGTGTAGCCCCCCGACCAAATCCAAATCTAGAACCTCTAGAAGTGGTTAAGGTTTTACGCGTTATATGTTGTAGAAAGGTGTAGGTCCCCACCTGACTTAAGGTGTAGCCCCCGATTTCAGGTGTAGCCCCCCCTCGACTTTAGGTGTAGCCCCCCCCCCGACTTTAGGTGTACCCCCCCCCCCCCCCCCGACTTTAGGTGTAGCCCCCCCCCCCCGACTTCAGGTGTAACCCCCCGGCTTACACATATCGGGGTGTCAATTTTTACAAGACCTATGGACCTGCCTGAAATTTTCTGTCGGACATTTCCCACTCATGGTTGGTTTGTGAGCATAAAATGGTATCTGTATGTGCTGTATCCGTTGCGCTTGCGCTAGAAAAACTTCTGCGACACGCTTGTCCTAAATTGATCATTTTTAACCTCAATAGGTGTTTAGCGGCACCATTTATAGGCCACATGTCCTCCAAATGGCTTGACTGCGACCCTTTTTGTCCGACTTACATACAAACAGATTATAGTTCACGTGTCGCTGCGTCAACCTATAGAATAAAGACTTATTTCGGATTAAAATTTGAACCCCAGGGCGCTCTTTGCGACCCCTGTAACAGGTTTCAGGAAGTTCGTTTTGCATGGAGACGTCGATATTCGAAAAATTCAAGGTTTTTTACGTCGGAAGGGGTCTCAACATTGTGCATTCGAAAACGTTTCATTTTGCTTCAAAAAGTGGTGTTTAAAATTACATGGTTTCGTGAAATGACCCAGATACTTAATTCTGATATTTTTATGAGAACGGAACAGTTGGAATTTAGCTGTAGCTTATTTTACTTGCGAGTATATTAATAGTCGAAGAGATATTTATGGCCACTTACTCCAGTACTATGTTAGCTTTAGTAGTACCCTTTTATTGGATTTTCAGATATTTATTTAGAGATATATGTAAACCGGTAAGTCGAAATATTAAATAGCGGAATTTACTTTTAAGGCCTAATTCGGATAAAAGAAATTCGGCTGACATCAAAACGCTGATGCAAATTAACGTAGAGCTCCAGATTTATTTTGTTATTAACTTAAAATGCACGTCTTCTAAGCTGTCATCTCTTAGTGGATTCGGTGAAACGCGCGGTACGGAGAAAACATCACAACATCGCTATAGATTCAGGATACTAATTTATTGTTCTTAGAGGGTGTATATGATCAGCAGAAATCAGCACCCACTACTCTGCCTTGCTGGTTTCCGGTATATCGGAATAAAGAAACAGTTGTATCTGCCGTGCAATGCGGAAAATTCTGATCTTACTAGTGGGGGCCAAGTAACTGACGAGAACAGGCTCGCCTACATACCACTGTTTCAGTCCCTGACTAATTTCGTTCTATTCTATTCCTGCTTGGGAATAATTTTGATCTGTGCTGTCTTAACCACTGTCTCAGGCATGGAAAAGAAAACTCAGGTGTTGCAGCCGGATGAAAAGAAGACTGTTGCATATCATGAAGCTGGTCATGCTATTGCCGGATGGTTTTTAGAACATGCGGACCCTTTACTAAAGGTACGTGAAACCCACAATCTGTTGTTAGAATTAATAATGCCTTTTAGTTCAATGATTGTTCTGCGACACACAGAGGAGCGTGTCGTGATTATATCTAAAACATGAAAAAACTTACATTTTGTGATTAGAGTGGTAATATCGTAACACATATATACTATGAAGATACAGAGTAATCTGCATTCCGAATTAATTTGAAATATATTTCCCAAAAAGTCTCGCTAACAAAAATAAATATTTTGTTCCTATATAAAAAATAATTTAGAATTTTCGGCGGTCTGAAATGCTTTTCTGCCATTGTGGGAATTGTGTTGTGACTTCTTTTAATTTCGGCTATTACTAGCGAGTCCATTTTTTGTATTCCACCATTTATTAACAACAATACGCAGATCACCTTATTGTGCTGAACTTCATTAATAATTACAATTTGTTTATATTACTCCCTAAGCCATATTCACCCCACCCCACCCCACGTCCTCATACTTCTCTCCCCGTTGCGCTGACGGTGTGCGGAAAAGAAATCAGTGGGATTCCCGTACAGCATCCGGCAAACGAAGATTTCTGATTTCTGAACCTACATTATCGCAGCACTAGGAAAATTTGTCTGAGCCTCTCTAATAATATTACTATTGTTTATGTTAATCGTAATCCCTAAACCATACTTACCCCACCCCCTCATGATTCCTCGTACTTCTCTCCTCGTTGCGTTGACGGTATACGGAAAACTTATTTTAAACTATGAATAAAATCACAAAAAAACCTGTAGGAAAAGTGGGGAAAATATTAGGTAAAGTTGAGGCGACCGGGAACTTTTTTATTACCACGCCTAGACCTTCTAGCCAACCCTGACCCATAGCCTACGAACCTTGGACACCTACAACTAATACGTATGGGATGAGATTGAATTTGATGTTCTGCTCGAGACAAATTATCGCTTTTGATTGATTTTTGAAAGCGATTCAGATCTTACTCCTTTCCAAGCAATTACCAGTCTTAGCGGTGACCGGAACGCCATTATAACATTACTGACGTGGTTGATGATTTTTTACAAAAAATAGTCTCGTGAATGGACAACCAAGACAAGCGAACCGCTGTTTTCTGTAAATATCATTGCCAGTAATTTTAATTGCAGTTAAGCACATTCATGGGCATAAACAAGTGCATAAAACGAATAAACAAATGTAAACATTAAACAAAACTTGTGTTTTAGAAAGAATGTTTTTAGAAAAAACCACTGAGCTATCTGGGAGCTGTTGCTCGGTTCCTTAAGAAACCTCATAACGTGAACGAATAACAACGCACGTTCAAACGTCCGACATACGACAAACTCAGTAAAAACAACGACTTTATTTGGACCTAGCCGGCATGAAAGGATTAAACGACTCCTTTAGTGGGCACTGTTCAAAAGGCTTTGCTAGTTGATACTTTTTTAACTAACAGTGTTTCTTGGATCCGGACTAGCAAAAATAACCAGTGTCTAATCAATTTCACAATGCCCCTAAGTGTTCAAATCACCGGTGAGTTTCCTTTTTGGGCGGTAGGGATATGAAACTGGATTACATTGAGTGTCGTGTAGCATGGGACGTGAGAGAACGAACCTATTATTATGAAGCTAATTTCGGAAAGGAATGGTTTTCAAATGTACAGTGATGAACTCCTAAATCCACCGACATCGGTTTATTTATGGGTTTCTCGGGCCTGAAAACTCTGTTTGCGGGGACGGGTCTGGATGGGGCAGTCAAGCGTTGAATTTTTACAGGAACCTGCGGGCTCCAAAATTTTGGCAAGCGCACCCCTCTGATTTAAAATTCCGAACGTCGTCCACGTGAGTCCGCAAATTGTTGTTACCGCATATATGCTATCCTTGTTGCTCCTGCGTTTGGATGCAGTAACATTGTCTAGACGCGGGTGCCCCGTCTGTGTCTTCTGTGTATTCGCGCAGTAACTGCGACGCGTTAAGTGGTAGTATTTTACTTTTAGGTTTCAATAATACCCCGAGGCAAAGGTCTTGGCTATGCACAGTATTTGCCCAAGGAACAGTTCCTTTATACAAAGGAACAGCTGTTGGATCGAATGTGTATGACGCTTGGCGGACGAGTTTCTGAAGAAATTTTCTTTAACCGTATAACCACTGGTGCTCAAGACGACTTACAAAAGATCACACAGATGGCTTATTCGCAGGTATTAAGCCTACTAAAATGTGGAAACTGTATTGTTTTTGTATTAACTTGCGTGTATAGCGAGTTTGGGTTGTTTTAGGCACATATCAGATTTATATTAAGGGATTCTTTTTCAACGATTACGCAGTTGTGTACACCTTGAATATTAGCTGTGAAAAAAGAAATATTAATTAATCTCAAGCGATTGTGAGCCATTTGACACGGAGCTACGAACCCAGCGGAGTCTCCACAGAGGGCGTTAGGAGGAAATTTTTTCGTATGTCGCTTGCATTGATTCATTTCCCAACTTCGGGTGAATGGATTTTGATAAAATTTTTTGCTCGTTACCAAAAGTGATGCGATGTGCCTTTTAAGTGAACGGGAATAAAGTTCTTTCAGATCAAAATAAAAAATACTTGTTTTAATGGTTTTGTCAATTCTGGCCATAGCGCATCAGTCTCGCACCCAGTATCTTGTGACATAGACTTCGCATCCAAAAAATCCATACATAATCAGCTCATCGGAATCTTCAACTTTCTGAACAACACGTTTTTATGGGACCACTCCATTGACCGCTATGGGTTTTAATATCATAGTTTGTCGACCCATTGCCACAATATCGATTTTTCAAATTTCGGCATGTTATTGCATCTTTTTACCTTACAACGACTGTATATTAGATTATATCTATAGTCCAAACTTGGCGATAATTATGTTTTTCATGGGTTTCAAGGATTTTACAATCGACGAACCCGATTTCCAAAATATAGTGCGTTTTGTTTTGTCTGGTTATGCATTGCGTGCAGGGCATGAAGAATGGTCTATTAGGTTTTTTGAAGGCTGAGTGCAATGATCTGGATATTTAGAGGCCCGCATGAATATTTCATGTCTTTTTAGAGGTTTTCAATGGGTTTGGGTCAATAAACCAGATTTACAGGATATAAGTAAGTCTTCGGCGTTTTGGTTATGTATGGCGTACAGGGCATCAATAATTGTGTATAATAACTTTTTCAAAAGGCTGAATACGATGGTTTGGTTACGTAGAGCCCAGAACGAATATTTCATCCCTTTTTATAAGTTGTCCTTGGGTTTAAAGTCGTTAAACCGATTACTAAAACATAGTCTTCAATGTTTTGTTACACTGCATCAAGAATAGTCTGTATCATCATAGGTGTCGCAAGACGGAGGTTATCTACCCTTAGGGTCGCCCACTCTCCCACGCCAAGTCCCAAAGACGTCCAGGCAATTTTAGCATAAATAGGGATTAAATTGGCGGAAAATGGACGGCGAGGTTTGCACGCCGACCGTCTACCCCCATAATCCGACAGACCTTCGACTCGTATGGTCTATATGGATGTGTGTCAGCAGGCAGAAAGGGATGGCTTGTTTATCTAGAAACCAGCACGAATACTTCATTCGTTTTCAGCTAATTTTGATGGGTTTAGGGTCTACGAGGTGTTAGTTTTTCAATGGGTTTAGGTTCCAGATGTTTTAGGGTGGTATATACATCAAACACAGCCTACCAGATCTTCACAAAATGATGAAAACGTATAAATGAAATCAGGATCACTCCGTTTCACCTTCGCGTGCGAGATCAGATCGTTGTATTTATGTAGGTTATATGTGTCAAATACTGCAGATCACCGGTGTCTGCTACGTGAAAATATGATAAAAAAAGAAATTCGAATTTTGAGAGTCGTTCATTAATTTCGAAAGTTTCTATGGTTCTGGTTATTAGAGGAAGCAAAATAGACGGTTCTTGTTTTGATATTTTCTGCAAATGGTCGTATCGTTGCAAATGTATTGCTGTGGTATTACTGATTTTTTGTGCCTAAAGGATGCTTACGAAGCTATATTTGGAACACCGGAAAAGCAATGAGCACGACATAGCCACACTAGATCTGCTTCCCCTCTCCGCGTGAGTTGCTACCTTACCAAATACTAAATACTAGCTGCTAACGAATAATCGGAGCAAACTGTAATAATTGTTATGTATGCTTTAAGCTAAATTTAGTTGTAAATGAATATCTACAGCATAGCTGTAATATTTCATCATAATAAAGCTATAGATTTTTTTACAGATTGTGAAATTTGGAATGAACGAAAAAGTAGGCCCAGTCTCCTTTGACACTCCACAGCCTGGTGAAATGGTATTGGATAAGCCATATTCAGAGCAAACTGCGCAGTTAATAGATCAAGAAGTGCGTCTCCTCGTAAACACAGCCTTACAACGAACACGTACACTGTTGAAAGAACATAAGGCTGACATTGAAAAAGTATGTTTGAAGTGTAATATCTTAATAATTTAACATATCCATGCTAGATCGTTACGAGATAGATTAATTCTTACCACAGTAAAATGTGCAACATTTACAAATTTTAACCTATGACCGCTACATGAATTTAAATTTTTTATTCAACGCTTCTGAGCGAAACTAGAGATCTCCCGCCCCGTGAACTATCGTGTGTATGCGATTTAACAGCCGGGAGTGTGACATCGTCTGTGATAGTCCTTTGATAGCTGGCGGTGTAGTCTCCAGGTTCGTTTGGTTATGTGACCAGATGTTGTAACCCTGTTCGCTGTCATTGTCATTATCATCATATGGTCGTTATTATCGTTATTACACGTATCGTTACCATGATTGTATTGTTATGTTCCTTGTACTGGTTGCTATTGTCATAAAGGCACCTTTATTGTATCCATCTTATCGTATATTATTGCGATTATTATGATTATTGATTGTTGCATTAAAGGCACATTAATTTATTGTACCCACATCGTTGTAATTGTAATGAATTGATTGTACTGTTAATACCGTATATTGTATTTGGATGGATTTTAATGCACCCTTGTTACAATACGTATATGCCGTTCATGTTACGTTGTATTGTATTATATCCCTGTAATCACTATTATTCGTACCGTGTTGTACCCTACATTTTTGCTACCGCATATATTGTTCATATTGTATTATGCCGAATTCTTGTTACCATGTATTGATATTACCCTGTTGTGTTTTATACTTGTTGCTATATATGCATTATTCGTAATCGATGTTGGAATTGGTAACCTGTTGCTGGTCGATCGAGTTGGGTGATGTACCTCGCAGTACCTTACCGGCCCCGACCTAATCCGTTTTTCTCGTTGTATTTTGATTATAATTGCATTGATCCTGAAATCGTATTATCTCGAAATCATGTCCCTTGTACGTATGATATTTGTTATTCATGTTATTGCATATATTTAGCTGGCCGGGTCTGGTGAGGTATTTTGGGATACCTTACCATTCCCGACCCACAAATCGGAAGTAGAATTATGCGATTCCGGACTCGCCAAGGCTGAGAGGAAAATGGCATGACCCTGCGGGATAGGACCGAGAAAAAAATTTAGCCAAGCTTAGGTAAGAAAGTTGGTCCTTATAGGGAACCCGCCCCGATAGCCCTCACTCGTAAGGGGCTTCCAAAAAACATGGCTGTCCACCTTAAGCTAACAGCAACTGAGTCGAATTTCCAAAATTTGTCAGTAAAATTTTCATTATTTGTCAAATTTACCAGTGTTTACTTTTACAAAATGCACTGGTAATCTGTAACGCTATGTAAAATATCAGCTAGCAGTGTTCATTCTCACTGGCTAAGCTAGTTGATAAGATGAGTTTTAAAATGACAATTCCGAATACTCGGAATTGAGGGTCCTTACAGGTCCGGTCCATAACTCCGGAACCGTCATGAAATTGTTAGAAATGAGAAATGATCACACTTTTAGGTACAAAGTTTTCGGTTCTTCCAATGAGAATCCCGTATGAATCGGGTCAGGATCCATGGACTTATAAGAAGATAATTAAGGGTACTCTCGAAAAATGGGTATTTCGCTAAATTAAAACTAATTCTTTTATAATTATGTATATAAATGTTATATTCGGGTTACCCGTATTGTAGGGTTTAAAGTGAGCCCACCTTAGGTACAGTACCCCCGTGAAAGTTGGGAAAATTTTCCTGATGAACATGTTACCCATCGTTGTGTCCCCTTGTTAATTCCGACACAAGTATATAACTCTCCACATACAAAAAAGTGACCCGAACCCACAGGAAGCTCACAAAGTCTTCGATCTTTTAAGTCGAGCTTGGCTCGCCCGAGAGCCTGGTTTTCCCTTTTTGGTCTAAACCTAAGCTTTTCCAGAAGAGCCCGTGTCTGAGACCCTTTGTGTGCGTCAGAGGCGTTTGAATGAGTGGGAACAAATTCTATACCCCCAGTCGTGGGTTTGTTTGTTTTCCGGCGTCTTGTTTATACAGACGTCTGGACACCCCATATATGAGTTTATATCTATAAGTGTAATAAATACAAATATTTAATATTAAAAAATTTAGCAATATATTTATTAAGTAAATAACGTTAGTTAACTAATAAATTTAATATCAAATTTATATAAACTTTACCAAGCCCTCTGGCGTATTTATTTATAATTTAGTATTAAATTTATATAATTGAGTAATGGTTGAATAAACTTAAGTTGACCGCGCCAATCATACTATTCTGTCATTACCGATATCGAATCGCAAACCATTGTTACGGAAAACAGGCTTAATTTCATTGGGTTTTTCGCTAACTGAAAATTGGCAAAAAAATTCAAGTGCCGAAATTAGATCCTGTGTTCGAACAGAATTTTGGCGATTTCAGTTTGCAGAAATTCTGTTCCCTAATGTATTATCGTTTAAATTTGTATTATACAGTGTTCGCAAACAAATTTAATGCAACAGTAAAGTCACAATCAAATCGGCAGATTTTCGTTGTCAAACATTTGGGTAATTTTACTACAATTTTCGTGAACACAAAATGGTTAGATTTCAGTCGCGAGCGCTGTGTTCGCGAACAGCTTTATGTGGAACTTCAATTGCCAAAAAGCATTCCGTAACAAATTTTATCAAAAAATACAAAATAGGATGGTTGCCGGGGTCATTTTAAGTTTACTCGCGCATAAATATTTGTCGCTAAGTTGTAAATTTAGTAATAGGTATATATTTTTAGGAAATTATTTATATTAAACAATAAAGTAATATATATTAATACGTAAGTATATAGCTATTTATATATCTGTCTGGAATGGGCTTAATAATAAAATAATTGCGTTACCATACTTAATATGGGTAATATATTTTAATATATTAAGTAAATATTAAATTAACATTAAAATTTATTAAATAATAATTAAAAACCCATAAATTAGGATTAATTTGGGCCCAAAAGTTGGGAGATAAGAAAGGTTGGAGGCACGTGGACGGGTAGGGATTAACCTGTCTGCGAAAGCAGGGCAAATCGTCTTTAAATCAGGCGATTTTGCTGATTAAGGTCTGGGACCCCGAAAAGAGTGTCAAAAGTTGGCGTACCCAAACAGATTAATCGGGTATTAACGTCAGATAAATCATTTAAATTACCCAAACGAAAGTCCTTTGGACTGGGATGGCTACCGAACTACCGTTTACGGTAGCCGACCCAAGTCAAAATTTTTTTGGACAATTTAAGAAAAGATCGGAACTCCGTTCTGAACTAATTTGTCTCCGATTGGTCGGAGACTGAAATGACGATCGGGGTCAGACGTCTCGTCCAAGATCTCGAGTTCAGTTTGGCTTCGGCAGCGCGGAGTTCGGACGGCTTTACTGTCCGGCTCCGAGGCTTAGTTTGTAGTAGTTCAAGTATTGTTTTCGTTTTGATTTTGATTTTCATCGGTTGCTCACGCGTATAGACAAAGATGGATGGATGACCGAGGAGTTGTTAACGTTAGCATGGGCGTGGGAGTGGAAAGGCACGAGGCCTGAAGTTAGCCTTTGTCAGTGCTCGAGAACAACTTATCGTAATTGAGTCCAATCTTAACATAGTCGTCGCCTCACCTCTGTTTGCCTGCTTCAGTCCGGCCTCCGCTGAACGTCCACCGTGGAAGTTCGCCTCGAGGCAACTAGTATTAACATATTACCTCCGTCGAAGTCATTCTGAACCTCCTCGGTCACGAGTTCGGCACAAATAAATCGCGACAATATTCTACATGATTTTTTGAGTCGAGTTAGGAGTTAGGAAGTGAGTGCGAGCCGACCGAGGTTAAATAAAATTTTACTTGATATATATTGATATACATGCTTAGAACCAAACTAACCATCCTCTGCCGATCTTTTAGTATGAGCTGGCTTATGCAACCTTACTCGCGATTTTTATACATACACTGTACTGTATTCACTCGTTCACGGAGTTTTACCATAAAACTTTAATCATCGGAAAGAGGGAAACTTATTTTATGCACAATTCTCTCAAGGAATTGCTCCTAAAACTTTGCTAGGATATAGACAGGTACACAATCTCCCGAATAGAACCATAAAATTTAATAATCTATCGGGTCCTGGAACCCGATGACCCGGAAGCTGGACGCCCCCCACTCTGAGTTAAAATTTAACATAACTTAAAATTCCCCCAAGGAATTTTGTCTCAATTTTACTGAGTATAGAGTCACATCTATTTCTTGAAACGAGATTTTAAGGTTGAACGAATTCAATTGGATTCGTTTGCCCGGTGACCAAAAATTGGTTCGCCCCCACCTAAAATCTCAATTGTTCAGAAATCAAAATTCCATCCAGGAATCTTGGTGATTGTTATTGTGCAAAAGGAGACCGTTGGGCCTTCTATTTGAGCTATTGAGCCCAGCAAAGCCGTGGCTCGTTCAAACATTTTAATAAATATGAACACGGGTAGCGTAAAAGCCGCTTAGGTTTTCATATTGATTTGTGCAGTAACTGACTCAAATATATTCAACGTTATAGGTTGACTTAAATTCATCCACTAGTACGTGTGTGCTCAAGTTTCATATTTGCTTTCACTGTAGGTTTTTAATGTCCTCAACGCTATGGATGAGCTCGTGACAATTGGGGATATCCCCAGAGTAGGTCGCTGCTTCGGCAATGGTCCGCTCGCGAGGTCACCCGCAGTGTTCCTCGTTTGCGAGTTAGGACTAGTTAAGCACCCAATAGTTAGCTTTAAGAAATCACACTTGGAAAGAACCAAAGCCGAACAATTTTGACGACCCGTATGTAGTGTTTCCGCACGGGGCCGCCAATTATTGCGGTAGTGCGAAGATCCTTCTTTGGGAAGTTGGATATCAAATTGGTATATAGTACGCTCGTGAAACTTTGGATCCGAAGTGAACTCTAGTTACTTGGAAAATTTCTATAGGTTAAGTTCCTAGGACATTCAGTTAATTTTAGCAACAATTTTATGACGATAAACTAAGGGGTGAGACCGCCTCTGTCCCGTAGTCAAATGTAGAAAAGATCGCTTGTCATTCTATAGGAGATCATTGATAGTAATAACCATTCCCGAGTGAAATCGCCGTAACTATCCATACCAATAAGTTATTCCAAAATTCTCCATTTTGCTATCTTTATCATTCTTCTGAGTAATTCGTGCCGAGTATCAAAAAGCAAATTTATGACAGATAAGAGCAGAGCTATGAACATTTGGGTAATTTTACTTCAATTTTCGCGAATACAAAATTGTTAGATTTCAATCGCGAGCGCTGTGTTCGCGAACAGTTTTACGTCGAATTTTAATTGCCAAAAAGCGTTCCGTAACAAATTTTATCTAAAAATACAAAATACGATGGCTGGCGGGGTCACCTCAAGTATATTCGCTCATTATCATTACTGTCACTTTCGCTATCGACTAGCTTTCCCTCCGGCGCTCTTTTAACTAGCCCATGCAATTAATTTCTGTATACGCTTCCTCCGACCTGCATATAGTAAGGTAAGCTCGGCCGTCGTCAAAATACTCGCTAGGATAGCAGAAGATTAGTTGAACCTACGGCTGTGGACGGTCAACTAAGAAGGCGATGACTCGACAGTCTAGTAGAATTCGTGTGTCGACCCTATTCGTGTACGATAGCGTAATATACCCACTGTATGGTTTTGGTGTACATATGCTCCTATTTTGAATTATACCATTGTATTGGCTTGTTCTTTTACCCAACTATGTACCTGAATACCTTATCAATAAAAGTAATTGAAAATCAATTTTTGTCTCGCGTTGTTATTCTCAATTACGGATATGTATAGACGACCTACGTTCAGCCTTGACGTCAAGAAGATCGCAAGCCTTCACGTAGTTAGCCGATTCCTCGATGTGTAGGTACGATTCGTGCGACACGGTTAAGAATTCCCTGCCCGATGAAGGTTAGAAAGGATCGTCAACCAGGCGTTAGTCAAAAGCGCACTCTCCAATTGTCACGATCCGATGTTAATCGTCTAGGGTTTGTCGACCCTACTGGGGGCTACTGATCAAAATAATTAATCGTCGCCTTTGACACGTTATCACTAAATAGTCAAGCAAACTTCATGTTGTATATGAACATTATTCATTACTTACCTTGTAAGTTACAGCACGACCTAACATAAAAGCAATATATTAAAATTTTATTGTTTCTGGCTGCCCTGTCTACAGCCTCCGAGAAGTCGGGGACTTCGAGGGTCACCATGTTTATTCTGGTGGGAAATTTGAGAGTGGAGGACAAAATTTTGTACTACATCCTATTATTTTCCGTATTTTAAGTTCGTTTTAGCGTATATAGTCATAAACATATAAATACACATTTTCGCCCATATTTATTGTTATTAAATCATAGGATGGGTTCCAGAATATCATGTAAACACGGCACCAACCTCCGAAAAATAGACAAAATCGGGCGTGGGACACGGGAAACGGCTTTTTATATCTTAACCAGTGGGCCAATCGATATGCGGCCTCGGATTCCAACTCGGCTCCTTGTGCCGACATTTTTGATACCAATACCATATACCATAGGGGTAAGATGAAGAACGGGAAACCGGGCTCTCCCATCGAAGCTTACGGTAGAAAAACAGGTAGTTTCAGGCGCCGCAAACAGCTGTTGTTATGCTTTCGGGGCTAATAAGTTACATTGTCGGAAACGGCTCAATAAGGGAAATGCAACGATAGATGACATGCTCATAGGGACATTTCCGTAATTTCGGGTGGGGGTATTGTACCCAAGATTGGCACAGCGGGTCCGTATGGGGCTCAAATTAGACCCTAGAACCTTTGGAAGCCAGGAAATAATAATTTCTAACTCTTCCAAATACCCAAGTTTATCAGTCATTTTAATAAGTCCATGACTCAGTTATTTTTAATAAGTCCATAAAGTTTGAACGTGTCTTGGTCGGACCGATCTCATTGGGAAGACCAAAAAGTTTTGTGCCAGAAGTCTGACGCGCTACTACAAATTCTAAGCTGTTCCAGATTTTAAACAGCGATAACCCTCAATCCGAGAATTCGGAATTGGCACTTGAACTGGTGTTTTGCTTGTGAGAATTTTGTGCTATCCTTTCTATGTTTTCCTCGTTATCTGTGTTTTGCAAACACTGGGGAATTTGAGTTATGTTTTGTACTTACAAATGTCATATTTTGGTGAAATTTGCTATTCAATGCACGGCCAAGAGCCATAACTTAAGACGCTCTTTCACTGGTAGGGGCGGTCGGGACGTAAGCTTTGGGCCACGAATTTTCTTCACAAATGTCCTAAACTCATCTTTTTTCCTAATACTTACCGTCATGTCATTTTAACAGTTGATGCTAATTGCGACATAAAGTAATACCAGCACAAATCGCGGGTTGGGACTGGTAAAGTGCACCAAACCCGGCCGGCTGTATAGATATATCATATAAATATTCCATTACAGCATTTCGTGATTGTTACAAGTAACAAATAATGATAACGAATAATGATATTAGGTCGGGACCAGTAAGGTGCCTTGACATACCCTACCAGACCCGGCCCACCAGAAACGAATTAATTATACATGAATTACAATTATAGATTATAAGTAAATCATGTAGTGTACATGTTTATGTAGTTCACATGACCAGTGTACAAATCAGGGGTAATCATAACATCATTCATAAACAGTACAGTAAAGATACAAAGTTCATCTAAATTATATAATTCATAGACTCGTCGTACAATTATCATATGACCATAAACTATTTATATATAAATCGACAATCACCATTCATACATTCCACACAGTTATTGCAAATGATCATACAATTGTAACGATAGATCATATAATGGCAGTAATATATCACGTAGTTAGAACGATGAATCAGTTACAGTTATCGATTCGACACGATTTTCAAGAAAACCAAGCGATAAATTATGGCAACACTTAGGAAGTGTAAGCCATATCGACCAGGTTATCCTGATCGTTCTCTAGCCATGCGTTAAAAGAGTTATCCAAAGAAGACGATATACTTAGGTGTGTACCATAGATCCACGGCAACAGGTTCACTATCATTCGGTAGTTATTTATCTCCAAATGTCGAAAGTTCCACAGTGGTTCTATCAGCTACTTGAATAATTTCGCTTAACACATCACGAGAACTAATATACTACAACAAATGCACAGGCACACAATGGTAAACAGGTAAATACACGACGCATCCTTTTTTGACATCATGTACAAAATGTTGTTAGAGAACAGATTAATAGTCGCAATAGCCTAACGCTATTTCCAAAATTTTCCGTTTTGCGAACGTTTAGTATCTAATTACAAAAACGTTTAAGTTGCGTTAGCTAACAGAATGCACCTTTTCACACTTTCACAATGACTGGGTTCCGAAACGCTATATTAGGCTACTTGAATTTTGACATTTTTCGTTATTTGGATCGCAAACAGTTCTATGATGCATACAATTCTATAAATTTTGTATGTGAACAGACCTAGCTTTCTTATGCAAAAAATTTTTCGCGAACATAAAGTACTGTTGAGATCAAGCTGTTCGCGACACACATATATGTCCTAACACTGCATTAATAGTAGATATAATATTACCTATGCGTTTAATGTTCGCGAACGTGTATCAAAACAACTTGTTAATAAATTGTGTTCGCAAACGTACATTGCAAATGGCACCTATGTGTTAGCAATTGATATCAAGTACAACATGGTCTTACCCGGGCGATTATGCACATATACGGTCATGGGGTAATACTCTTCGTGCGGCATCAAATCCTACCCCCACGGCACGAATCTCGTTCAATGTTATCGTTGCGATGGACTATGTGGTTAATGTTCGCGAACGTGTGTCATAATTAAAATGTGTTCGCAAACCTGTCAATTGTGTATTAATAAATAAGTATATATTGATGCAAAGTAAAATTATCAACATTCAACAACAATATACTTTGCTCAGGTGTTCGCGAACACATCAAATCGTGAAACATTTGAAATGATTGTTTGCGATGACGAATTCATACAATTATAGTTCATAACAATAATAAATCATAACTGTTCGCGAACATTTCCATACAACTGGTTTAAACCGATTTTCGCGCATGTTTTCAAATTATGCTTTACCGTCTAAATTTGGTTTTGGAACACGAAGCTGGCTCGGTCACTACATTTCGAGAACAATATTACCAGTGCATAGAAGCATCTCAGAAGCGTTACTGAACTATTATGGTACGAATTTAATAAGATAAATTTTTAGTTCAAGTACTGGATTGAATTTTGCTACACAGGTTGCAAATTTGACCAGAATTTGTTAGGTTAAATTGTATTACAAGACCGCAGTTTGTTTCAAAACAACGTATTGCGATCACAAATAGTATTTTGCAAAATATGATGGTTTCTGGGCGCCAACCCAAAGACTATTGCGGTTCGTAGACTATTTACTGCATGCGTATAACAGGCGTTCGCGAACATTTTTTCCACTTTTGCTAAACCACGGTTTTTGTTTTCGAAAGTTCGCGAACATTATATTTGAACGATCACTGTTTTCATATTGCTGTTTACCCAGGATATATATTAAAATGAGCGGGTTCGCGAACATTATGTATGAGCGTTCCATGTTTATATAATGGTACCCTAGTTCAGTCAAAATAGCCAGTGTCAAAATTTTCACTTTTGTTATAATGCCGATTTTCTAATTTTTCCCTTGGGAAAAGTTATGCGGCAAAATGACGTCATTTTGGCCCATTTTTCGGGCACCCCCTCCAGTTTTGCGAATTTTCTCAATAAGTAAACGAGGTATCCGCAAACTAATAGGCCTATTCCATGAAGCTTTACCAGGGCTTTCCAATGATATATAACAAGTTTTTCAATTACTTCCCAATCTAGAGTCTATAAGCTTGTAGTTGGCGCCAAATTTTATATTTGGTGGAAAGTCGTGGGAAATGCACCTAAATGTGTGTTTTTGTTGCTTTTAGTGTCTTATATGGAGTTTTCTGCGCCAACAAGCTCATTGCGAGTGTCAAAAATATTTTATGGCAAATATTTTTCACACTTCTGCTTCATACTTTGTATGAAAAATGAAATTTTTCTAAAGTGTTGGTTTGAATTCTTTAACGTTCTTTTCACAGTCAATTTTGGGTTTTATTGAATTATTAAATTGTTAGTTGTTTGTTTTTGTACTCGTTGTATGATGTTTTGTCTACTGCATACGTGGGCTATCAAAAGAGTCGGGCGTAACTATGACTCATCACGCACGGTTTATATAATGCTGCACCTGCGTAATGTTTGTAGGCTTTGTTTGTGTGTGCTTTCTACAACAGACTTCGGGGGATTGTTCTCACCACTAGAATTCTGGCTCGCAAGCGAGCTTCATTAGTCCATATGGCGTGAGCGAACGTGTTGCATATATCTATATGTATTGCAACATCTTGTTGGCGAACCACATTATGAAACTCAAAAGTAGCGAGTTTACGTTCGCTAACAAAATCACAAATTCAGAAGCTCCAGACGGCCAGTAAGATTTACATATGCTAACATTTTTGAAGTAATCAATAAACGGTTAATTTGCTGTTCGTTAACGTTTTGGAACTGTTAACCAAAAGCCATTACTTCTATTCTCAGAGAATTTTACGGATTGTCTGTACACCGAACAAGCGATTGCCAGTCGCTAATTTCAAAATAGGATGGTAAGCGACGCAGGTTAAGTTTACTCATGCATGACCTCTAAACATTGCGGTGGTTTTGTCACCGGATATTACTTGTGTGTTAGTGTATCAGATCGACGTGACGATGCTGCATTACGCACTTCCTAAACGTAATGCCCATACGACCCCGGCTATCGTAACCTCGAGGGCGGACATAAGGGGTTTAGAATTTTTCTTTCTTTTCGGGTCGGTCTCAAGAGACTACGGAGCTTAGCAAGCCGCAGGAGCGCCGTACAGGATGTGTTCTGATCCCGCCGGACAGGTTGCGCACGTAGCCTAAGCGGTACTACCTTTGAGGTCCCTAGGGAGGTTGGCTCCATCACCTGCTCTCAGGCCAAAGAGCCCATACCACTATTCCCTATCATCGTTCCACCTGGAAGTGTGTTAAACATTTGGATTGATTAATTTTCTACTTTCATGAACGATTAATATATATAGCCAGTCCCCCCACTAGGGCCCGACAAATCCCTAGACGTTTAACGCGTGGACGTTCAGCGAAAGAAGTTGGTTCGGGTAAAGAATTTCTTTTTCCTAAGTCTCACGAGTAGCACTCACTTAATAGCACAAAATAGATTGGAATCGGTGAGTCACGCTAAGGTTTGCGTCTTCTGTGTGTATATCAAACCTGAACGTGGGTCGTCGATAGGGGTGACGGCTTTCAAACCCCTTTGTTTTAGCTTAGCACAGATTGCTACTAAAACCAATCGAACACAGGGACATCTTGGGTTTTGATTTAGTATTTATTGATAAGTCAAAATCGCATATACAGACATGAGTGTAGTGCATGATATAGATTAATAGATACAGTTTAAATGGTACGATACGCTATTGGGAAAATTGACGGGACAGCAAATGGGTTAGCTGCGGAGTCATCGCCTTTTTCATGGCACTCACACAGCTGGTTCTAGTCACGGCGTGAACACTAGGCCTTTCTAATGACAGCTGCGCTAACCTTACTCAAAGAATGGGACAGGACCAAAAATAAAATGACATACGTAACACGAGGCGATAATCAGTTATCGAGAGGCGCCAGTGTAGTGCATGATATAGATTAATAGATACAGTTTAAATGGTACGATACGCTATTGGGAAAATTGACGGGACAGCAAACGGGTTAGCTGCGGAGTCATCGCCTTTTTCATGGCACTCACACAGCCGGTTCTAGTCACGGCGTGAACACTAGGCCTTTCTAATGACAGCTGCGCTAACCTTACTCAAAGAATGGGACAGGACCAAAAATAAAATGACATACGTAACACGAGGCGATAATCAGTTATCGAGAGGCGCCATTCGACTAACTACGGTGCGGCTATTATTGCTAAAATCCTCCAGTTAAACGGTAGGTTCAGTTAAAGCTAAAGGCGGCAAAACATAACGAATGATATTCGGACATGCGGGCCAAAAGCGTACACAATGGGGATCGTGGGAGACGTGATTTTGCTCATCATAATCAACAGCTATGGTACACGATAAATAAATGCGGTAAAACGGTAAATGCTCTAAGATACGGCCGGTTATAATAAATCGACACAGGTTATAATTTGAACAATCAACATTAGTGCACGTTAACACGGGTATAAATTTGTGAGTTTATGATGGGTACGACTCCTTAATTCAAATGTGGCAACGGTGTAACATTACTTCTTCTTTCCAACACGCATACGTACGTAGGTATAATCGTGGGTACAACGAGCTTTCCTAATACAGTGTTCAACAGGCTAATCGTGATTCCACAGGTTCTTATGAAATTATCCCTCAACAAAGGCATCAATAAAGATGTGAGGGTTTTCAGCTTAATTTTGCGACTTTTTAACTCAATTGTGACCTAAATAAATATGAGAAAGCGGGCAATTTTCGTGTCCATGATCGTGAGCCAGAATAAATTCAAAACCGGTTAAAATCTCTCCTAAGTGGCTTAGAGGTCCCGGTAGGAAAAGATTAGGACCGAATTTTCTAGCTTTTCAAATTTTCCTAACACATAGTTTACAACTAAAATTTGACATGTGTTGTGTACATTAGCAGTACTTTATCAAGACTTGGCATTTTGATATTATAATTTGACGGCCAAATTTGTACGTGTTAAGAAGACGCGGGATCTACCCGGATCAGGGAAAAATGCTAAATTGCCAATTTTGAGCGTAAATCGGGGTTCGCTCAGGACCGTCGTTCGCGCTCTGTTCCGCTGGACAGTACTCTAAGTTCTTACCAAAAAGTACGGCTAAATAACAATTGATAAAGAAAAGAGTTGCGAATTACTAAACTCGGAAAGGTAATTTTGGGCTAAACCGGTGAGTAACGATGCCTTGTAGGTCATCGGCATTATCATATAAATACGTACTTGAGCTCTAGCTCTCGAAACGAGCTCCGTCTGCTATCAAGTTGCCATCCAAGGTTTCTGCGGTTCCCATCCATCAAAAGACCGTCCTGGTTGTAACTAATTCTTCTATTGAATTTAACCCGGTTTATATCCTTAAATTGCTCAACATTCTCGGATTCGGCCGAGACTCCTAGTTCAACTAGTCAAAGGGCTGGGGCAGACCTATATTCACGAGTTTCTCGACAATTTACCAGAATTCAATTTAGGGTCTTATTTGAAAGACCTTACACGGCTCTATAACCTAATAAATTTGAAACAAAATTCCTGGAGGGAATTTAAAACAGTGTGCTAAATTTATGTTTACTGTGGGGGCAAGCCTCTTTCAGATTCGTCGGGTTTGGGATTCCGACATGATACTCAAAGGTTCTATGCACTAAATCAATAGCTAACATCCTTAGCAATATCCAAGTGAGACTTCAGCCAAACTCCTGGAGTAATCCTGTTTTAAAGATAGGTTAAGCTTTCTCTCAGCGTGAGCCGTCTCGCTCACAAGGTATTACATTAGCGAATCCGGTTTCGAGTCAACTGAAATTCTCGACTCAATTCAGCAGCTTAAGTCACTACTAGTATCCTAATAAATTTAGGCAAAATTCCTGGGAAGGAATTTTGGCCTGGAACAAATACTCTGGTTGCAGTTTTTTCCAACAACAAGTGTCTGTGGGCGGCTCAGTGCGTGTTCGATTCATCATCTAAGTAAAACCATGAGTAAAATAGACTATAAAGATTCAATAATAAAAACGCTGCCAAGGATGGTACGGAGTTGCATTTCAAATGTTCAACAAGAAGAATTTTATTTAACCTCGGTCGGCTTAAGGGCTAAAGTACAGTTCCTAATTCGAATCATGCATTCATGTAAAACAGGTGTGTACGCGAGTGTCGATTTACGCCTTAACTCATTGACCGAGGGAGGTTCAGTACAACTTCGACTTTCTAACTGGATCGTGTGAGTGACTGAGTGTCTGCGGGATAAGCTAGGACGGGCAACTCTATCATGTAAAGCGGTGCCACTCCTTCTGGTTAGCTGCTAAGATTCAGGTCTATCTTACCTATCATAAAAAACTCGACTACTCTAGACAGCCTCCCTGTCCGCACTTACGGTTTCGAGTCCAATCTATCGACGTCCCTCGCTCGTCCATCCGATCGCTAAACCACAAGCAGTAAAGCCGAAAAGAGTAACAATTCGTCAAGTAAAGCTGAAGAGCTGCAGAGCCGGTTTACAAACTGACCGTACTCTGCGCTGTCAAAGTCAAACTGTACGCTCGAGATCTTGTTTTATTATGCTTAACTAGCTCGAAATTCGGCAATTAAAATAATTTATAGGGCCATTAAAATTTCAGTAAAAGTGCTTTGTCAGCACTTTTGGGACGCTTTGACCCCAACTTTTGATCTTAAATATAAACTTTCTTATCGGTCCGAATTTCGATTAATTTCGGACCAATTTTATATCATATTTCCATATCATTAAAGTGATTAATAGTCCTCTTATATTAAACATTTATAAAATTATATTAAACTTTCTAGAAACTCCTTGTTTGATCGATAGATATGACAGTATGGATTCGCAGTGGAATCCATAGCGCGTCCTTTAGTATATACTCGGTCCCAAAGTGACCGTTAGTTTACAAGTAGATAGATCCCTATAGTTAATATACAAATTAAATTACTTTATCATTCAAATTTTCCAAATAAAGTTTATATAAACTTCCATCAAATTTATATCAATCCAATGTTTAGCTAAGCTTGAGTGAGACTTTAATATTAAGCTAACTTCAGTTTAATATCAACTTGATACGGCAATAATAATTACTTGAAACTGTGGACGCTCCGACCGTCCCAATAAATTTAATATAAAGTTCATATTATAAAGTTGGCTCTTTACTGATAAGATGTATCTCGAAACTTCTAATATTAAATCTTAGGAAGCACACATCAGCTAAGGTCAAACGTTATATAAAGTTTGCCATTAAATTTGAAGTTTTGCGTTGTTTACTCAATCAAGCGCCAGCTTAATCGAACTACGATGAAGTACCAGCACAGTTACTTGTGAACTACTAAAAGCCACATTTCATATAAATTTAATATTAGTTTGATTGTTGACTTAGTGCAAATATAAAATTAATATTGAAATTTATGTTTCTTCTATATATAAATGGGCATGCTTACTTATTGGAGATCAATGCAGAAAAGAGACGCAGCTTAAATAAACAAGCAGGGGCAGGGGACGTAGACGAGGTCCCCATTCCCTCAATGATGGTCAAAGTGCCAAACGGACCTCAGATTAGGGCTTGGCTCTTCAGGACGAGCATTTTGATATGTAAAAGATCCATCTTTGGACAACAAAAGGGCAATGTTGGCTCTCGGGCTGTCATCGTGACTTTTTATAAAGTATTAGTGTCCTACGCGGTTTCCACGGGTTCGGGTCACTGTCTGGGGGGGTGAGGGGTATATATTTGTGTCGGGTTTGACTAGAGGAATCTAATGACGGCTTGCACGCCTATAGGGGCGTAATTTCTGCGATTTTCATGGGGAAGGGTACCCAAAAGTGAGCGCAGCGGGTCCGTTTCGGGCTCAAATGAAAGCCTCGGTCAAGGAATATAACGGTATCGTCTATATACACTTATTTCATTATGTGTGATTTATTTGTCATATTTACATAGTTACTTCTTAATAAGTCCATGGATCCTGAGCGAATATCCACGTCTCATTTTAAAGACCGTAAAATTCTCTATCGAAAGTGTTAAGTCCTTATGCGATTTCTCAATGGTTCCGGAGCTATGGGCCGGAACCGCAACTTTCAATTATGAATAATCGAAATCGACATCTTAAAACTTGTTTTATTTCGATAATTTGTCCAGTGTTAATGATAACACTGAACACTGGGAATTTTGATATTCCGGTTTTGATACTTATATTTTCCGATAATGTACTTATTTACTGTTCGCTCTAGGGCGAACAGCCAACATTTTTGTGGTCCTCACTTGTGAGGACGGTCGTGACGGGTTCTCGTTACGGCCAATTCTTTTCTACCAAAATCGAGGTGACTTTTGCGGTTCCTACCACGCGGGGTAGGTTTTTCCTTTGCATATCGGGGCGTTCGGGGAGTCGTA